>VMDR010036934.1:0-10363 GCA_007922815.1 Macrotus californicus | reverse complement strand
TATGGCTTATGAAACTTTGACAGCTTGAACCCAATAGCTTCTTATCCTATGATTTCAAAAGATATCTTACCATTTTATAAATTTTTTACCAGGAAAAAATGTATGATTTTATAACTTGTAACTGGTACTTAATAGTAGAAGAATCATAGGCAACATTCAAAAGTATATTTTAATTTTTTTACAAGTACCTTTTTAATCTTCATTAAACACTAATATGCAATATTTTTTCATGTTTTCTTTTTCTTATACATATATATTTTATTTATTTATTTTTTCATTGTTGTTCTCTTACAGTTGTCCCTATTTTTCCCCCATTGTTCTCTCCTATTCTGCCAATCCACCATACAGTCAATTCCCACCCTGTTGTCCATGCCCATGGGTCCTTTATACATGTTCTTTAACTAGTCCCTTCCCCTTCTTTCCCCAATTATCCTCCTCCTCCCTCCCCTCTGGTCACTGTCAATCTGTTCCTTGTTTCCATGCCTCTGGTTGTATTTTGCTCATTTGTTTGTTTTGCTCATTAGGTTTATCTTATAGTTGAGATTATATGGTATTTGTCTTTCATTGCCTGGCTTATTTGACAGCATAATGCTCTCCAGATCCACCCATGCTGTCTCCAAGGGTAGGAGCTCCTTCTTTCTTTCTGCTGCATAGTATTCCACTGTGTAAATGTAACACAGTTTTTTTTTTAATTCAAAAGTTAATTTTTTATTTTTTTGACATACACATATACTATTTTTTTAATTATTTTATTGTTCAGTAACACAGTTTTTTGATCCACTCATTTACTGATGGGCACTTAGGCTGTTTCCAGTGCTTGGCTATTGTAATAATACTGCTATGAACATCGAGGTGCATAGGTTCTTTTGAATTGGTGTTTCAGGATTCTTAGGATATAATCCCAGCAGTGGAATCACTGGGTCAAAGGGCAGTTCTATTTTTAGTTTTCTGAGGATACTCTATACTGTTTTCCAAAGTGGCTACACCCATCTGCATTCCCACCAACAGTGGACTTGGGTTCCCTTTTTTTCACATCCTCATCAGCATTTTTGTTTGTTGATTTGTTAATGATGGCCATTCTGACCGGTGTGAAGTGGTATCCCATTGTGGTTTTAATTTGCATCTATCTGATGGCTAATGATGTTAAGCATCCTTTCATATGTCTTTGGGCCCTTTGTATGTCCTCCTTGGAGAAGTGTTTGTTCAGGTCCTTTGCCCATTTTTTAATCAGATTATTTGTCTTCCTGGCATTGAGTCATATGAGTTCTTTATATATTTTGGAGATCAAACCCTTGTCTGAAGTGTCATTGGTAAATATGTTTTCCCATACAGTTGGTTCCCTTTTCATTTTGCTGATGTTTTCTTTAGCTGTGCAGAAACTTTTAATTTGATGTATCCCATTTGCTTATTCTTTCCTTATATCACTTGTCCTAGGAGATATATTGATGAAAGTATTGCTGTGTGGAATATCTGAGATTTTACTGCCTATGTTCTCCTCTAGGACTTTTATGGTGTCACAACTTATATTTAAGTCTTTCATCCATCTTGAGTTTATTTTTGTGTATGGTATAAATTGGTGGTCAAGTTTCATTTTTTTGCATGTAGCTGTCTAGATCTCCCAACACCATTTGTTGAAGAGGCTATTTTTACTCCATTTTATGCTTTTGCCCCCTTTGTCAAATATTAATTTACCATAGGGACATGAGTTTATTTCTGGGCTCTCTAATCTGTTACATTGATCTATGTGTCTATTCTTATGCCAGTACCAGACTATTTTGATTACAATGGCCTTGTACTATAATTTGATATCAGGTATTGTGATCCCTCCTCCCATATCCTTCTTTCTCAAAATTGCTGAGGTTTTTCGGGGTCATTCATGGTTCCATATAAATTTTTGAAATATTTGATCTAAGTTTGTGAAATATATCTTTGGTATTTTAATATGGATTGTATTGAATCTATAGATTGCTTTGGGTAGTATGGACGTTATAATGATGTTAATTCTTCCATTCCATGAACACAGTATATGCTTCCATTTATTTGTGTCTTCCTTAATTTCTTCCTTCAGTGTTCTGTAGTTTTCTGAGTACAGGTCTTTTACGTCCTTGGTTAATTTTATTCCTAGGTACTTTATTTTTCTTGTTGCTATAGTTAATGGGATTTTTAAACCTAAAATTGTGTGCTTAAAACAGGAGCAATTAACTCTGTAGTCCTCTTCTTAATAATATTTCTGGATATTTTTTCAGAGATCTCTAGTCACTCATAGGAGCTGGCTTCTTGCTGTGAAGTCAATAAGCATTGATCTGGCCAGGATAGCAGACCAGACCCAGTGAGGGAGCTGGACCATCATAGCTGCCCTGAAATAAGCATCATAGCTCTATCATTATTAATTTAGGATAACTAACTTACCTAAAACATGCTGTCTTCATCACAAATTATATTTCAAATTTACATTGAGAATCCTTATTGGACTCTTCTTCCCTTTCACATCCTCCAAGCCATTTCTATTTCTTTCCTTCCCCATAGTCATCAGCTTGCAACCTCACATGAAACTGTTGATGAAGCTGTCAATATGCTCCAGAGCGGTGGTTCCCACATGTGAAGCAGTATAATCGCAAACAAAGCACAAGAAAAATATCACACACAAAAATTTAAAGCCATAACTTTTATAACTTTTTATTTTGCTTAGTATATTAAAAGTAACAATAGCTACTACCTACTATTATTTCCTAATGGGGATATGTATTCTTTTAAAGATTAGGAAAAACATAATCTCATACTTTAAATTTTTAATATGAAAAATTCACCACATAACTTTTTTCCCCTTAGTTCTTTCATTTTCTCACAAGAGAAAAAAACTGATTTGTATTTGGGAACTACTGCTTTAGATAACATGAGCACTTGTTTCTTCTCTTCTTCCAATGTAATGTCACCCATTATTGTTACTAGACATCAGCTGGCATATCACAGTCCCTCTTCCTCCGCATGGTCTATCCTCTTACAGGTTGACTTCCTGTTGAGTGGGTCTGCGAGTATGCCTACAGTGGTTGACTGCAGGACAGCTTTGCCTCACCCCCCAGGCAATGCCCTGCTTCCTTCTCTCACCCATGAAACATGGAGAAGCCAGCTATATTGGTCATAAGTAACTACACAAAACCTACCTGCCTAGAAGTCAATAATTCTATGTGTTTTCTTGACTCAGGCAGGTGTGTTGTGTAACCAGTAATCTCATTTAGCTCAAAGACTTGGTGAGTCTAAGTATCTACATCCTTCACATGTGCTTTTCACCCACATAAATCAAAGTTTCACCACTCTCCTCAGAATATCCAGTCTTCCCACACTTTGAAGCATAATCTCTTGGAATCTAGAGTGCAGGTTTCCCTTAACCCCCACAGCGGGAAGAAGACAGTGTGAAAGGAGAAGAGCTGGCCTTCACAACAGTAGCATTCACTCCTGCTGGGTGTCAGATACTGTGTTGGGGAAACCACAAGTAGGTTTCCAACTGTACAGTGATCCTGGAGAAGGTACACTGGCCATACTCAGAGTGTTGACTTCAGTGTCACTCCCAAGGTAAAGTGATCCCACTTTCAGCTATTTTCCCAAAAGAGAGACGTCAGTTCTAAACAGCACACAATATCAGCAATGTGGAAGGACAGAGTAGGTAGATCATAACTCCACTTACATGGGGATTTTACATTATCAAAAGAGAATCCACCATTTCTAGTTGTAGCTGCTTCATATTTGATGGACCTTATCATTAGATTCCATTAGGCTGGAGCAGTCACACCCAAAACATATTTTGCTAAACCAGACCACTAAAGAAAGAATTCCTTGGCCAAATAAATTTGGGAAATCATCCATACAACATCTTTTCTTAAAGATTTGCAAAGCTCATTGGCACACTAAAGGCCATAGAAAACCTACAGTAAAGAAACCTTATATCTACTTTTAACCTAGAGTTTCTTAAAAGAGTTGGACTTCAGGACCTTTATTTCCTTTAACACTTAGTAATACTTAGTAACCTCTAACAGATGCCAGTGTCTACACACTTTGGAAAATCTGGGCTCAAGACCAGACCTGCCATTCGTTCCATTTTCACCTGATCTGTAGACCTTCTTAGTTCTATTAGTCAGTCCACATGGTGACAGAGCAAAACTCTCTACAGGTGGTATTATAAGGTTTTATTATAGTCTGAAGAGCCACTAGTTTATTGCTTTTCAGCAGCTGCAGTTTCACTCTTCAGCCAGATTAGTAGCATGTGTCATGTGGCATTTTCTATACGACGTAACTCCCCTTGAACTTTGATGGCAGGAGTGTGAACTACATACTGTGGCAGCTCATGCAGCACCAACCATGATGCTTTACACATAATAGGTCTCAGAACAAATTTACTGAATTAGGGTGTAACTGACTTGAATTTTTCACCATGAATAGGTCACTCCTTATCTTTGGGGCTAATTCTCTACTAAGCAATTATACAGGCTTTCTGTTGTCCATCCCATAACAGCTCATTAAATTCAGCAGCCAATTACTGAGTGGCCATCAAGAGCCAAGATCTGCTTTATGCTGTGTCCACTCTGCCCTCTTCTGGATAAGCCCTCTCCTTCCCATTGGCAAAAGTGGCCTGACAGTACCCTTATTAATTCCTTCTTATTTCTTTACCCTGAATACTCTCCATGCCCTTGAAAGAACAGAAACGGAGGAGAAGCAAATAATGAAGATGAAGAGTGTGACAGGCTTCAAAGATATTCTAGAACAGCTGTTCCCAACTCTTTTGAGAATATAGATCTCTTTCTAACATCCAAATATTTTACAGCTCTCGGCATGATTTGGGGATATGCTTTGAGTACCTATTAACTGAGAAAATGTGGAACAAAAAGTTATACTAAACTTAGAAACAATTTGAAGCTAGAACCTTTCAGTGTGAAGACAGAAATCCAAACTTAACCTGTCTTTAACAATATGGATTTTTTTTTTAAATCTCATACCACAAAAAAGCTGGAGGAAAGATTTCAGAGAGGACTGATTCACCAGATCAGCTTTGTCATCATGGACCCAACATCTTCCCATCCCACCACTCTGCATTCTCCCTGTGGGTTTTGTCCCCAGAGTGGCAGCACCACAGCTGTGACACTCCAGCTGTCACATTCAGACACACATTATAAAGGTAAGAAAGTCCATTTCTTCTCCTACTTATCTCTTGTGGAAAGCAAATGGTCCCTAGAAGCCTGGAAACTTTCTCAAGTTTTAATGGCCTAAATATGTATAAATAACCATTTCTACACCAATCATGAGCAAAGAGTAGGATTAACTGGGACAATTCAGGTTTACTCTTGGAGCTAAGACTGTGGTCAGCTTCTTATATACCTGGGGG
The DNA here is from genome assembly GCA_007922815.1 of Macrotus californicus. Taxonomy (NCBI): domain Eukaryota; kingdom Metazoa; phylum Chordata; class Mammalia; order Chiroptera; family Phyllostomidae; genus Macrotus; species Macrotus californicus. Next base: position 4,989 of record VMDR010036934.1, on the reverse strand, counting down.
GAGAAAATGGAATTGGGGTTCTGTCTTCAAGAAGAAGGGAGGGATACATAATGGGCAAACAAACCATAGTGCTGTTAAAATACTTTCAGCTGAAATTTCCATAAGAATCAACTAAAAGTGGTTTAAACAATTGTAGTTTACTTTTTTACATAACAGAAATATCTGAGGTAGATCATTCCAAGATTTGTTCAGTGGCTCACCAATGGGAGGACTCTGGATCAGCTGCTCAGCAATTCTCTTGACTTTCTCCTCAGAGTTACAAGGTGATTGCTTTTGCTCCATACACTTTATACCCACAGTACAATAGGGAAGAAAGAGAAGAGAGGGGAGGGGAGGAAAGGCAGGGGGAGAAGGAAACAGGAAGGGATGACAGTTCTCTCCAAAGGGTTCTCTTAGTCTAGGCATTTCTAAATAAAGAGCCTGAGACAAAGTTTTGTGAGCAGATAGTTGGTTGAGGAATGTAATTCCCTAATAAAGAAAAGCTTAGGATATGGGCAATGAAACAGAAATGGACAAAAAGCCAATACAGAATGCATTTTTGATGTGGCCACCACTGTAGGAAGCTGGTGCTCAAACCTATTGGGACTTTCTAACAAGTTTATAAAATGTATCTCATACCTGTCCACTCACAAAACAAAAGGAGAAAGGGTTTATCACCTGTGACCTCCCAGTAGTCAAAATTTGCCTTATAGGTATGAAGTTCCCCACTCCTCCACATTATGCTTGAATGAGGGACGAGACAAGGTTTCCTTGGATTTCTAGGCTGCACAGTCAGAGAAGCCCCAGAACAGGAAGTGCAAACTACACTGCTGGGACTCAGGCATGGCCCCATCAGACTGCACCTGACTTGCAGGCACTGGCTCGCACAGAGTGGTGGCCCCAGCAAAGGGGCCAAGGGGATTCTGAAGTGGTGCATCAGAGTTGTCCAATGCGTGTTCTCTTTACATTAGGGAGGAAAGTCATTCCTTGAAATCCTCAGCAGATACCCCCTGTGTGATGTCTCATCATTTCATTACTCATGACTGAGTGTCATGCTTATCCATAAATGCAAAGGAAGCTATGAATGAGTGTAATTGCTATTCTTAGCCTCTAGAATAAAAGGTAGGCTTTGTCAGCAGGACACAATAGGGTGGGATATGTATTTCTTGATTCACGTAAGGCAATCTTATAAACTTGTCAAAACTGTGCCCAAGGAAAAGAGAGGAGAAAAACAACAAAAAAGAAAGATAGCCAAGATAATATAGCAGAGTCACCGGGTTGTCCCCCAGCATCCTCTCTTCTTCATAGTAACAGAATATTTGGGACAGCACATGTTTGCCAAAACAAAGACTGCAGGTCCCAGCCTCCTTGATAGCCATGTTGTTCATGTGACTCCGGTCTGGACAATGAAATGGAGCAGATGCAATGATGAGAGTGAGAGGCTTTGGAGCAATGGTGAGGAAGAGGAATAACGGAGAAGCAATAGCACTTTATTCTGCTCCTATTTTGTTCCAAGCCAGGTTTGTTACTTAGATGGTATTTCATTTTAGATCCTCACGTCAGCCTGTGGGGAAGACATTACTTCTGTTTTATCATTTAGGAAACTGAAGCTCAAATCAACATTTAAAATTTTCTTTAAAGGCAGAGGGATCATATAAGAGAGGCAAGGTTATTTCCTATAGTAACTATCTTTGTATTTCTACATATTGCCCTCTCCCCTCCCCTCTCACAGGTGTCCTGAAGGTCTTTTCCTCTCCCCCACCCACTCCCTTAATTGTGAGGGTCACTCACTTAGGAAGTAACTAACAAAGACCAAGTGTCTCAAAGCAAGGCAGAGGATTTGGGTGCTTATTTGCCCTGGTAGGTTTTTCTACTACCAGAATCAAAGTTAGACCCAGTGGGAGAAAGGGGAGGAAGAGGAAGCATGGGGCAACTGAAACAAATGGGAAGGAAGGGGAAGCTTAGTCCTACTAGCAGAGGGATTGGCAGAGTCTTTGCACCTGAACAACCAGAGAGCTGAGAGCAAGATGAATCATGCTCAGTGTCACCAATCTGAGGACAATGCCAGGTCCTCCATATCCCAACTGACCCCACCATCTACATAAAATTAGCCATCTAACAGTCCCAACCCCAGTGGGGTGGGAGATAGACAGAAGGGAAAGGCTCTCCCTAACCAAACGGGGTCTGGAAAAAGCCAACTGGATATTTCCTGATGAGCCAAGAAAGTGGTGGACACCTCATCCTTGTTGTCAAAGGCCTCTTAGTGCAGGCATGACACAAGGTGTGTTAAGTTTGGTTTTAAAATAGAAAGTTGGCTATTGTGTGCACTAATTGGAAGCAAAGGAAGCACTTAGTTTAGGCATGAAGTGACAAAAGCTAAAGATGGGAAAAGAAAAAGAAGGATGAATGGGAAGGCATTAAGAAAGACTAGGCGAGGATTGGTGGTTGGCAACATATTAAAGAAGGATAAAGAATAGTCCATGAACCCAATATTCCCAGCCCCAATGAATAATGCTACTATAGACAGAAATAAACAAGTAAGAAGAATAGGGGGTTAGCATGGGAGGAAAAATTGATACCTTCTGCTTCATACAGAAGGAATCAGAAGTAATATTTAGACACCCACATGGAAATGCTCACTAAGCACAGAGGCAGGACTAGAACTTGGTGAAAATGTCAAAGTAGAAGATAGGTCTGAGTCCATTGAGCTATTAGATACAAGACCTTGCAGTGTCCTGGGTACAGGATTAACCAGTCTGCTTTTGGCTAGAAGCTCATCTGAACTAAGCTGATATGTTTTTAGTACATGACTGGGCTCTCACAGAGAGAAAGTGAAAAGGAAGGAGGCAAAGGGCTGAGGCCAGAACCTTTTGGACAGAAGTTCAGAGGATGGATAGTAGTGCAAACTGCTACAAATGGTGAAGGGAAAGCAAGGCTGAGCAAAAGTCATGCATTTGCAATTAGGAGAGCCGAGTTGCCTTTGCTAGTTCATTTTTGGTAATTTCAGGGAACAGAAGGGAGGGTTTTAAGGATCAGAGGTGCAGGAAAGACATTGAACCAAAGGCATGAACTTTCCACTCTAGAAATCTGGGGCAATACATACTATTCTGAGATCATTACAGGGAGAAACTCAGCACAGTTCACTCTTATTTCTCCTGGAATGCAAAAGCAAGGAAGATTTTTGTGAAGGGAAAGGGGACCACAGGATGCTACATCGAGGGAACAGCACAGTTGGCCTGTTTTTTTGTCCCAGGACAAGAGAAACTAGAGTCCATCAACAAGCAGAAAGGATGATGTTTTTGCAGAATCCCTGTTAATATACAGGGCCCAGGCTCTAGAGCAGGAAGAGGATAGAGGAATGATGCAGTGGTAGAGGGAACTTCGAAGGAAAGCAAGGGTATCTTTTCCTCCGATACTGGGAGGGAAGGAAAGATGGGAAAGATATAGCCAAGTTTGAACACAAAAAGATGCTAAGAGAGACCTCACAGGAGCAGTGGCTAAAGTCTGATGGTTCTTCAGTGCATCCCCACTGAAGGGAGTACAGTCAGAACAATGGATGAATAGAGGGGCAGCCACACCACTGCAACAGGACTGGCAAAATTAGTGTATTCATAAGACTCAGGATAGGATCTGAGAGGCGATAATGTGTGTGGAGGGGGGTCTGCAGACCCACTGGAGCCACATCATGTTTTCCAGCAGCTGTAAAGTAGAAAGTATCTACTGTTCTAAGATTACTATAGGGAGAAACTCGGCCCAATTATTTCTATTCCTCCTGGATTACAAAACTGAGAGATTATTTATATGGCAAGCAGATGCCAACCCAAATAAACTGATCAGTAAAAATAATCACTATTTTACTACATTAAAGTGTGTGAATATAGAGTATAACTGAACAGAAAATCCATAAAAAGAAGATTCAGGTGTGCATATCAAGAGCTTCAGCCTCTACATGTAAAAGCTTAGCCATGGTTGTATAAGTTCAGCTGAGTCTAATTCTAGACAAAGCCTGAGATGGTGAAGAAGGGACGCTTTGTGGTCACATAGGGAGCTTTTGACTACACCAACAGAAACTCTAACCAGAAAGGACTTACAGAATAAGGAAAATGAATTCTCTCACATATCAAGAAGTTTCAAAGCTGGGTTCCAAAGCTGATTATTCAGTAACTGGACAAAGTCATCCATGCACTAGATTCTAACCCTTTTACCATGCCCCATCTTCATCTTTTTGACATATTCTCCTCAGCCATCCTTTCAAGTTCCCAAGGAGAACATCCTAGTTCCCGTGATGAAGTAGTTACATGCAGACAATAACATCTCAATACAGGAAAACTAGGGGTCATTTCCTCCTGTGCAATTCTTCTGAAGAACAAAGAAAACTTTTCCCAGAACCCCACCGCAGAGCAGACTTCCATTCATTGCCCAGACTGGGTCACATGCTCAGTTTTAAGCCAATCACTGGCAAGCAGATGGGCAGTCTATTATAGGTTTAATCAAACAGTCCCTGGATACTGGATTTTGAAAGAATCAAGGTCTGATTAACAAGAAAGAATAGAGGAAATGACTGTTAGCTGGGCAGTCAGCATTACCTATCAAGTCAGAGAATCACAATCGGATGGTTCACGAATGAGGAAGGGGTTTTGTGTCACCAGCCAGGGCCACAAAATAACTTCAAGATATCTGACCTAGTTACTCAGCTAAAGTTCATCTTCACATAGCCAGTAAATATGCCCTACCTTTAGACATCTTTAAACAAGCATTTCAGTGAGGCAGTCTGGTAGAATAGGATCAGGCAGATCTATGTACCAATCCTAGCCCCATGACATGCATTTACATAAGTGACCTTTGCCATACCATTCCAAGGTAGCTTCTTTCTCTCATAACCTATGTCTATTGTGGAGATTAATAAACAAAAAATCTCAATGTGTAATAAGCACTGTGAAATATGAGGATTGAGATTATCTTTTAAATGATAATCCAAGGATTATAAATGGACTGCCCTGATTTATAGTG
>VMDR010036933.1:0-10364 GCA_007922815.1 Macrotus californicus | reverse complement strand
TACAGTTATACACAGAGAGGTTTTGATTTAATTGCCATTTTTCTACCAAATCTTTTTTCCTTCTGTTATTTTTATTAAGACTATTAATGATTTTGAGGGATGTGTATGGGTGTGTGTATGTATGATTTGTTAATTTAAGGAAAATAGAATATGTATTATTTTTCCCGTTATCCAAAAGTTAGTATATGATACACACTATCCTATAATTTGCTTTAAGTTTGCAATATATCCTGAAGTTCTCTTCAGACTAGTGTATTATTTTTTAAGGTTGCATAGTAGTAATCCATTATGTAGCTCTGCCTTTGGAAATCAACCAGCCTCTCCTGCTGGGTGTGTGGGCTGGTTATAAACAATGATACAGTACATAACCTAGTATGTGCATCACTTTATATTATTTTGGTACATATGGATGTCCAATTAGATATCTCAAATTGGGATTGCTGGGTCAAAGGTTATGTGTTCTTGTAATTTTGATGGATATAGCCAATATTCTTCCACATTATTTTACAACAACAATGTGTGGAAGTGTATTCTCAAACTTTGCCAGCAAATATTTGGATTTTAACCGGTTTGATATGTGAAACATACTATCTCAGTATAGTTTTAATTTGTATATCTTTTGTATGAGGGAGGTGAAACATCTTTTCATATACTTAAAGGATATGTACATATATTCTTTTTCCTATAACCTATTTGCATCTTTTGTCTTTTTTAAATTTTTTGTTGTTTTTAAAAATTACTAGAATACTCTTTCTCTACTAAAGAAATTAACCTGTTATGACATAGGTGGCAAATAACTTTTCTCAGTTGTTTTTTTTATTTTTACATTTTTTGGCATATAATAGTTTTTCTAAGGTACTCAGACTTGACAGCTGTTTTTCCCAAAACTATCTGAATTGAAAATCCGCTGTGATGAATTTGCGCCACATATGACGTAGCAGAAATCCTAAAGTAACTCATGGAAGTGGTTAGAGAACGTGGAGTGCACGCCGTCTTGTCTTGGCTGCTGTCCCTGCAGGGTTGCACCTCCTGCCAGGAACGTGTGTGCGCGCTGTCTCCACTCCTCTTGCCCGCCCCTGCTGCGGCACTGCCTGCACACTCTCTCTGGCCATAAAATCTCACTGAAGCGTTTCTTGCAGTAGTAAACGCCATATTTTTAAAATTGACATTTTTGTTTATTTTGCTAAGTGTTGTTTGGGTTTTTTTATGTGTCTCAAACAAAATATTTAATGGGGTTTATTTATATGACAGCTTATGTTCATTGCGGTATAGAAGTAAAGCATAATTTGTATTGAATTCTATAGAAGAATCACTGCATACTGAACACAAACATACCAACTAATAAGTTCATTAAGTGTTGAATTATTAGGTAATTGATGTTTTAAATGTTTTATGTTATGCAAAAATCCTTGTAGAGTTGTTTTATTGCTGGTTTGCAGTGTTTATTGACATCTGGGAAAATTAGCTGGAGGTTTTGGATGGGCTGATTGTATTGTTATTTCTACATAATGGAATGCAGTAGAGGCTCCCACTATTTGACAATTGCCATCCAGCATGTTTTCAAACGTGGATTAGATTCAGAACAAGATGATGTATACCTGTATGATTTCCTTTTTTGTTTTTAATCTAGATCTTTGATGCATTAGGAGTTTGCCCTGGTATTTGGCCTGGTACATGGTTTCAATTTTACTTTCCATGTGGCTGTTAGTTGTCCCAACTCCACTGATAAATTGACTCCATCTTCACTCAACTTCTTTGAGATGGTGCTTTATAAACCATACTCACCCATGTACTTGCGTCTTTCCTTCTCTTAAATACTATATTTTTGGAGGTGCAGATATCTTTTTAAAATATTAATTACATTCCTTTGGCATATACTTAGGAAGGGAATTGAACCTCCATACTGCATTATATCTGTCCCAATTTTTACATTCCCACCAATAATGCACAAGGGTTTACTTTTCTCCACATATTTACCAGCGCTTGCTATTTTTGTCTTTCTGATAATAGCTACCCTAACATGTATGAAGTGACATCCCACTGTCGTTTTGATTTGCATCACTCTTATAACTAATGATGTTGAGCACCTTTTGAAGTAGCTATTTTGACCTTTATGTCTCCTTTGGAAAAAATGTCTATTCAGGTCCTTTGCCTTTTTTTTTATTTTCAGCTTATTTAAACTAAACAAAAACATTTCATCCATTTCTCCAGCCACCCTCCCTACCTCTGCCTCTGGCAACCACCAATATATTCTCTGTATCTAAAAACTTATTATTGTTGTTGTTTTTCATTCCATGTATAAGAGAGATTGTACATTATTCATCTTTTTATCTTTCTCTGTCTTATTTTTCTTATCATAATGCCCTTGAGGTCCACCCACATTAATGCAGTGGGTAGATTTTATTGCTTTTTATGGCTGAATAATATTCCATTGTATGTATGTACCACAGTTTCTTTATGTATTTATCCATCTGAGGATAGTTAGGTTGTTTCTATATCTTGGTTATTGTAAATAATACTACAATGAACATAGGGAGGTATATGTCTTTTTGAGCTAGTGTTTTTGTTTTCTTTGTATAAATACCCAGATGTGGACTTGTTGGATCACATCGCAGTTCTGTTTTTAATTTTTTAAAGAACCTCCATACATTGCAGAACTGTTCACAATAACCAAAGCATGGAAACCACCTAAGTGCCCATCAATGAATGAATGGATTAAAAATGTGACACACATACAGAGGAATATTAATCAGCTGCAAAACAAGAAAGAAATTCTACCATTTGCAACAGCATGGGCAAATCTGGAGGACATTATGCTAAGTGAAATAAGCCAGACATAGAATAATAAAGACTATATGATATCACTTATGTGTGGAGTATTAAAAACTCAAACCCATAAAAGCACAGAGTAGAATGATGAATGCCAATCTGGGGTGGAGCAAATGAGGAGACATTGGTCAATTGTACAAACTTTCAATCATAAGGTAAATAAATTCTGGGGATTAATGTAAAGCATGGTGATAGAATTAATAATGTATTGTATGCTTGAAATTTGCTAAAAGAATAAACCTTAAGTATTCTCACCACACATACACAAAAATAACCACATAAAGTTTTAATTAACTTAATTATAACATTATAATAATAATTATAAAATTATAATAAAATAAAAATTATAATAATAAAATTATAATAATGTCCCATGTATATGTATAGTAAATAATGATGTTGTACACCTTAAAGAAAGATACCACATTGTACAACCTAAGTATATATCAATGTTATTCAACTACATCTTAATAAATCTAGAAAAGTGGCAGCTAATTTTTTAAAATTAGTAAGACACTAACCTGCAGACCCAAAAAACTCATTAAGCAGCATAAATAAAAATGTATGTGTGCACATGCATACACAAACACACCACTAAACATATTATTATATTTATGAAAAAATCAGTTGATTATATATTTCATTGTATTTGAACTTTCTGTTCTGTGAAAACTAATCCATTTAGAGACACTAATTTTTTGATAAATACTACATTGTCATTATTATTATGTATAAGACTTGAAAGTTAAAAAACATATTTTTCTAGGGTTCTGTGTAAACTTTATTTTTTTCTCATTTTATTTACTATTGATACTTCAGAAATTTTAATCATATTTAGAACTTTATTTTCTATGTGCTTGTGACTCTCAGATATAAATTTCCAGCCCAGTTCTCTTTTGAGCATCATATCTGAGTGTCTAGTTTTATACTTTGCTGCTTTATGGTCTGAAAGGAAACTGAGCATCAAAATGTCCATAACTTCCTCACATATCTGCCTCATGCACGTCCAGTAGTTGGTGCCCCCTGTGTCAGTTAACGACAGCTCCTTCCACACCATTGCTCAGACATTTGCTTCATTACTTCTTATATTTTGAATTGACATCCAATCGTTACTGTCTCTCCTTTCTTTTATTTCTGAAATAATTGTCAAATCTCTTCAACTCTTTCCACCCTCACTTCTTTTACCCTATGACCTGGGTTCTTCATCTTCCTTCACTCATTTTTACACCACCATTGCCCATTCCTCACACAGCTTCATACATAAAGATCGTTTTAAGTAGAGTTGATCAGGCCCTTTCCTTGTTACCGTTTTTTTGTGGCTTCCATTTAACTATGTAATGAAGTCCAATATATTTGACATGGGTTAAAATGCTCTCCATGATAGGTTAACTACTGACCTCTCACCCTTGCCATTTAAATTCCAGACATATTGATTTCTTTCAGGTCCTGGAATGCATCAGGCATTTTCTGAATCTGAACCCTTCACATATAGTATTCTTACTTTCAGTAATATTCATTCATCTCTTGTTTATTTTTCCTGGCTAACATTTTACTTCCATATCTTAAATGACAATTCTCAAGTAATCATGCACCAATTCATTTCTTCAACAAATATATATTAAGAACTCTTTATCAGGTTCATTGAGGTAGAGTAGATACATTATTTTACAAAATCTTATAGAATCCACCTTTGGAGAGGTAGATATAAGTGAATATAAATAAGTAAATCTATAGAATAATAGAGATAGGCAGTACTGATATGTACTCATTATATACAGGTAAGGTGGTTCTCTTGATCAAAATTGCCCTGAGCTTCCAAGTATCCTCTTATGAACTGTTTAAGCCAGTACTTCACCCCAGGACTTCCAGACCATCTAATGGTCAAAAGGTTAATGATTGGCATAGCAGAGTTTATCCTACTCTGTCTTCTCCGTTCATCTTTCTTAATGCTACAGCGATTCAATCTTCCCACAGTCCCAAATTCCCAAGCACTACCAATTGATCCCACAGGGATCCTGAATATCTCAACCTTCTAACACACATGCCTCTGTGACTTTGTTAAACCACACTTAAGCACCATTAAGAAGTCATTCTCCTGGCCCGCCTCCCAAGGCTTCCATTGGTTGATCTCCCTCTCTACCTCTTAGCATCCCTGGAGACTTCCCAGAATCTCACAGGAGAGATAATAGCCCCTTGAAACAATGCTGGCACAACAGCAGATGAGTGTCTAGCATGTTTCTCTAAGCAAGAGTGTGACCACTCACCTTCACACAATCTCAGAGTCATCCTGGTGTGTCTGTTGGTGGAAATCGCTTTATTAAAATGATCCAGTAGAGAAGGGGACGATGATGATGAGAGAGAGATGGAAAAATTTGCCAGAGAAATTCGTAGAGTAGGTTTTAGAGAATGAACTTGACATACAAATACAAGTATGAGCACTTCAAACAAAGTAGCAAAACTAAGGCAGGGAGTGAACGTGAATATGGAAGCCTTGATTTTTTTCCTATTATTCAGTAAAGTAATGTCATTAAATGAGAGTGAGAACCTAGAAAACTTATAGAATTCCTAATCTACATTAATGTCCTTGTTACATATTTCCTTACAACCCTTTACATCTTATCTTAACCCTCGTCATGTTTTTACTTAAAAAAATATGTCTAGCATGTAAGTTCTATCATCTTATTTTCAGCTCTCTCTGGCATAGTGTGGTCACACAATAAATATTGGTTGAATTGAAATAAAATAAGTTGTAAGGTACAAAAGAGAAAGGAAAATAATGACTTGGCATAGAATGGAACAATTTCGAATAATTTGCAGTTTGAGTGAGTGAGTGATTACTCACTAATAAAATTCAGGAGAGAAGAACGTTGAGAATTGATAAATTTGTTTTTTAATATATGTTGATTTTCATGCAAGTAGAATGCATTTAAATGGAGTACTTGCATAGGATGTAAGATAATGAAGCGTTTAGGAGTGAAATTCAGGTTACATACATAGATTTGGTTACATCACCCAGCTGTAGGGGTATAGATATGTTTGTGTATGTGAACCTGTGTGTGTCCCTTAAGAATACTTTGTAATTAGAAGCCAAGGGGGCAAGAATAAAGCCTGAGATAGCATTAACATTTAAGTTAATGGATTGGATTTTGTGCTCATATTTTCTTTTCTTATTTGTTATTGAATAATTGTGCATTTTTTCTCCTTCTCCACTTTTTCCTGCCCAAATAGATTTTAAGCTCCTAGAAGGTAACATTTAAAATTTTTACCTTCTAAAATCAAAGTGCTGATCACACTGAGTTTGTAACTATTCATCACTTGCTTGTTTAGCTGTGTTGACAGTATTGACACAGAATAGATATGTTTAGATCTAAACATAAAACCTCCTTTGGAAAGCTGACTCATGTGACATAAACTAGTGAAAAACTTAGTAGGTAAAAAAAACGTCAGGCATTGACAGCTAAGTTGTTTTTCAAAAGTTTTGACTAGACTTGGACAGTATGGCTCGGTTGGTTGGGTTTTGTCCTGCAAAGCAAAGAGTTGCTGGTTTGATTCCCAGTCACGGTACATGCCTGGGTGGCAGGCTCAGTCCCCAGGTGGTGCACATGCAAGAGGCAGCCAATGAATGCTTCTTTCTTACACTGACGTTTCTGTCCCATTCTCCCTCCCTTCCCTCTCTGCAGAATCAATAAAAGAAAAGTTTTACAATTTCATAACTTTCTTTTATATATTACTCTTTCTTTCTTTCTTTTCTTATTGTCCCTTATCTTTATTCATTAAAGGCCCATTATGTAACAACATATTCTATTTCCCATTTCAAGGATGGTGATATCCTTCTTCTCTATAATATAAATGCAGTCCAGTTTGAGACATTGGATCTCAAATGTAAGGTGCTGTAGGTTCTTCTCCATTATAAGCATTAAAACCAGGGTAAAGACTAATGTTACTAAAACACAAAGACATTGAATCCTAGTGAAGAACTTTTTTGATGAAAACAACCAAATGCACATGTATGAAAAGGAAAAGCTGGTACTGCAGTGTCCATAGGGCAGTGGTTGGTGGCGATTTATCATGGCAATAGGCAGCTATCAATAAAGGTAAATTTCATTCATGAAATAAGAATTCTGGTTTTCCCTACAGGAGCTACATGTTTGTGAAATGCTAGTAAACATTCTGAGTGTTGGGCAAGGGGACATTTAATTGACTCAGAAAACAGTTCTACTGCTTTCTCTTCTTTAACAGATGTTTTGCTGAAGTTCGAGTAATAGGAATACCTAATAGAAATACCATGACCTATTTTTCTTATAACATCAAAAAGAATTTCCGTGTAGATTATGGTGAATTCTCATCCTTGTTTTCACATGTTAACCCACAGCTTCTAGAAATGGTAAGAAGAATTCAGTTTCTTAGGATTAATTTGCAAACATTAATTTTTTAAAACCATTGACTTTAAACCTTTCCATCAATAAACTCTGTCCTCAAATTTCTTTCTTCCCCTGCCCTCTAGCTGTACCTTTGCTCCAGCATCTTCCTTTGCAGCTAAGATCCATTGCTTGTCATGGTCCTAGCTAGAGCTGACCCAACTATTTCACTAATCTTTGTGTAGAAACAGCCTGTGAGTTTGCTTCACTGTATACTGTATTAACTGACTGATGGGGAAGGGATAGAGAGGCAGGCATGACAATGAGGGAAGAAAATGGCATTCATAAATATGAGAGAGAACAATGCAATGTGAATTGATGATCAGAGCAATGCACCCACAAAATGAAAACAACATAAAATCTGCAATTGCAATATTCCCTGTACCTCATATTGCCTGCTGTTTAGCTACCTTTGAACATTTGAAGGGAAAAAAGTTAAAAAAAAATTCAGGGCACTCCAACAAGCAAATCTTTGCCTGGCCTGTCAAATTGTACATACTTTCTTTACAATTTATTCACAGCTGGTATCCATGACCTGACTCCAGGCAAAGAGATTCAAGAGCAGCATGTTTCTATACCTCAGCACACACTCCTATAGAGATATTTTGATAGCTTCTTTGGAAAACTGTAGCAAGCTCAAAGACAAAATAACAAGGAGGTTTAAACCTCACAAGGGCTAAAATATAATTTATTTTCTTCATTTATTTTTATTTTGATCATTTGTTTGTTCCACATGCAGTTTTATGTTTTGCTCAGCTAGAGTGTGAACTCCTCTAGTGTATGGCCTTAACTTAACAGACACCAGCTACCAAATACTACTAAATGCAAGTGTGGGATGTTAAATACATGAGAAAGCGAGATTCATTTATTTATGAACAAATTTAACGAGTGTGTATTAGCCACTATATGCTAAACACCATGTTATATCCGTGAGATGCAAATATAATAAAAAGAAAAAAATATGTAATGAAAAGACCTTATGTTCCTGGGAATTTCTTTTTTTGTTTGTTTCTCCACAGATACCAGCATATGCAAGCAACAGGAGGTTTGCTGGAGAATAAGACAAATATTGTTCCTATGCTGGTAAAGCTTGTTTCCTAGTTGAAATGAAGACAGGAAAATATTATAGATTTTTTTTTGTTTTAATTAAAATTTAAACATGCTGCAAACAAATATGTAAGGCACGATGAGTGTGTATCAGGACCTAGTCTGAAAGATTGCATTATAAGTTGCTTTTATTTGTTTGATTGTTTTTGAGAAACTGACATATGAGTTGTGTTTTAAAGATTGAAAGAATTAATGGGTTGTAGGAAAAAGAACACTCTAAACAGGATCTTTGTCTAGACAAAGATCCTGAAGAGAAAAAAAAAATGAGAAACATAAGGGTCTAAAAAAAAATGTAGTGAGGCTGGAAGACTGAGAGCTTCAAGAGGAAGGTGACTGTAATGTCATAGCCATTAACAAGAGGAAGAAATTTTGTTTTTATCTCTCGTTTAAATCAAATAAGCCATAATGTGTTTTTAATCATGCTGCCAAAATAATTATGAGCCAGTGCTGTCAAATCTTCTTACATACCAGCTATTAGCATTCTGTCACTCTTACAAAAATATTTAGATTAAATCATACACGACTAGAAGACAACACACAAAATGAGTACAAAATCTTCAGATTCGCTCTACAAATTCTCACATATTGGAAAAAGGCAACTGACACCAAAGTACGCAGGCCTCACTTTCCCAAAGTTGCTTTTTGTCTTGCACTTTCCTCGGGCCCACTGAAGCATGTGCCCCTGCTGATGCCTGCTTGGCTTCCTTCAAGTTCCTTGACATACTTTCAAAACCCTTCTGATCCCTCTCTAATTGTCGATTTTCTGGCCCTTCTATCTTCTTCCTTTGGCTACATATAGGTGTCTCTGGATTTTTATCTTGGCTCTCTCAACTTCTCTCTCCTTTCCTTAATAATGTCACAAAAATTAGAACATTGTAGCAGTTGATAGCATTTACAAGAGGAGTAAACATTGATTCAAATTATTAACAGCTATGAAGGCAAGCGGCTCATGTGCATCTGTGTGTTCTACTTTTCAGCATGGTGCATCATTGCAATTAAATCTTAAAACAATCCAATCTCTCCATCTGCCTCCTCTTCCTTCCTTGGTGTGCAGTGCAGTGCGCAGATGACCAGCAAGAAAACAATCCAGTAGTGCCCTCTTATCTACAAGGGATGTGCTCCAAGGCCCCCAGTGGATGCCTGACACCACACACAGTGTGAACCCTACATACACTATGCTTTTTTTATACGTACACTCGATGGCTTCTCTTTGGCATATCCAAATTGTGAGTGTCACTATCTTTGCGCTTTGGGGCCATTGTTAGAGTAAAATAAGAGTTACTTGAACACAAGCACAGTGATACAATGACAGCTGATCTGATAACTAAGACATCTACTAAGTAACTGACAGGCAGGTAGAATATATACTGGACAAAGGGATGATTCATATCCTGGGTGACACCAGGCAGGATAGAGCTGGACAGAATAGGACAGGGTGAGATTTCATAATGCTACTTAGAATGGTACACAATTTAAAACATATGAATTGTTTATTTTGGAATTTTTCATTTAACATTTTCAATCCACATTTGACTGTGGCTAACTGAAACCAAGCAAAATGAAACTAAGGAAAACAAAACCATGTATAAATGGCCTACTGCATTAGTATTTCTATGTAATGAATGAAAAGAACGACCGTTGGGAGTGTGAAGCATCTAAACAAAGATTGCTAAAAAAAGTAACAACAAATTAAGAACACAAACTAGGCAGGCTGATTTGACAATACAAAGGGAGATCACAATACGGCCTCATTAACTCCTGATCACACGAAGTAGAACCAACATTGCAACAGATGCTGTGTGATCATTTTATAGGTGTAAAAATTATTAGGGCATATTTTTGAATCCTCACTTCATCAGTTATTAGCTTTATGACTCTCAGTAAATTTCTGAACTCAGAGAAGAGTTTTATTTTTCAATAATAAAATTAATATTTAAGAAGTTGTAACTATAGTTTTGTTATGAGGATGATATAAATGCAAGCATTTAGTGCTCTGCCTGGCACATTGTC
>VMDR010036932.1:0-10366 GCA_007922815.1 Macrotus californicus | reverse complement strand
ACACAAAGTGAACCACTTGACCGGAAATTTAAAAAAAAAAAGATTTGTATCCACAAATATTCCATGTATTGAAGTTATAAAAACAAGGGCTTAAAATAATTCTGATTAATATCTTCCAGAATATACAGAAATCATTAAAAAAGGAAATAAATAGACGATTTGCAGTGAATTGGAATCCATAAAACAACATTTTAAAATCTAGATGTTCTAGAATATATGAAATTTAAGAACACTAAGAGGAATTGAGCAGTAGATTATATACAGCAAAAATGAATAAATAAATGATAAATAAGTGAAAAGAGCAGTGAACTGGAAGATAGGTCATTTGAAAGTATCCAAAAGGAAGTCCAGATGTAGAAAAAGAGAAAGGGAAAGAGACACAAAGATCACTTTTGCAAAATATAATCTGCTGTCTTCAGATGTTTTTTTTGTTGTCAGGTGTTTTATTTCTTCATTCCAATTCTCAATTTAACTGATGGGTCTAATAGAGTTGTACACATTTTCCCCATATTGCCTCCACTGAAATGTTTATGATGATTTATAGAAACACATTGAGGCATAATCCTTTGTTTCAGATGTTTACTTCTCAAGTGTGATTTTGGTCAGAGAGTAGGCAGCACCTCAAGAAGAGATGTGTCTTTGCAGTTAGAATGCAGTTTTGAAGCCATTGGGGGCTAACTGCCAACGATGTTTTGATCCTTTTCCCCTAAGACTCATACCCAAACTTACCTTTAAATTATATACTTATTTTTTTGAACAGCATTTTAGTGCATTAACATCTTTAGTTTATCAATAAGGAAAATATTTTTGTTAATATTACATAGCTCACACACCTCTATGCTTTGCCATTTCATACATGCAGATAGCAACCAACAAGGATCAGAAGACTCAACACCTTTGAGTTCTAAAACCCAACTGTATCAACAACTGATTTTTTTTTTCCTTTCCTGGGGTTGCAGAAGCTACATGACCAAAATAAATTCTCTTTCCATGTTTTCTGTGGGGATTTCTATAATTGTGTTCCTTTTGGAGGGTTGTTTTAAGTTATCCATTTAAAGAGATTTAATTTGCTTGAATATAATAAAAGAAGAGGAATTTTCTCATGTCATGTGACCTTAAATATCAATCTTTGGGACAGGATTTTAAATTTTCCTGTACAACCATATGTACTGTCCTCAATCTGACCTATTTTGTAGCCTTAATATTTAATTTCCATAAGCAAAATGATGATAGATTGCTAACTTAAATGCGGAAATGAAATTTGAAAACTTCCACTGGTAAACTAAATTGCTTTGTTCCACAAACAAGATAGTAAAATTCTTTTGGGATTCTATTGGTTCCAAAAAGAGAATTACAAGCAGGTAATGGACAGGATATGGTCCTCAAATATCATCATCAATAATATGTTCCTGAATTATCATCATATCTTCCTAATGGGACTGCTTAGATTACAATTTTCTACAAATCTCTTAAAAACCTTTTTTTTTTTTTTTTTGGTGTGCTGAACACCACAAACATTCGGATTTAGTTCTGGTAACTTTCTGTATAGATGCTAACATGGTACTCATATGATGTATATGTGTCCATCAAAATCCAAAAAATGATATACTGTGTTGAAGCAATTTATTGTTAAAAGAATGTTGTAAGACAGTCTTCATTCCATATTGCTTGATTATTTCTTGTGGCCCATGTCCAAACTATTCCTAGTGTTTTAACAGATTATTAATTTGGCTCTTATGTTTTAGATTGCTTAATTAACTATTAGTCATATATCCTATTGCATATAACACACACATGCATATATGATCTGTCCAGAAGGTATCCAGCCATGTAATATGAAAAACAGGGATATTTATTGAAGGAGGTACAAAATACAAGAAAAATGCACATAGGGCAACGACACATCAGACCCTTTCAAAGTAGGCACCTCACACAGTTTTCCCAATCGCCATCAGCTGTCCTGTCATATTTTCCTGAAATGGTCTGAAATCTCTTCCTTTTCAAAGGTGATTTGAGTTTTGGGAAAAAATAGAAGTCACAGGGCACCAAATCTGGACCATAGTGGGCCCGAGTCACCTGGGTAATTTGATGTTTTGCCAAAAAACTCTGTACAAGACATGATGAATGAGCAGGTACATTGTCGTGATGAAGCTGCCAATCACCAGTTGCCCAGAGCTGTGGTCTGCTGAATTATCTGAATAGTTTCTCCTGAGGAACATTCAAGCTTAATGCACAATTTTATGCAGATTCACTGCTCTACTCACTCAGTCATTTTGAATGTGACAGCCACACAGCACAATGCTCACTCAATGGCTCACAAATTTGGCTTCCTTCAAAATTGAAATAAAACATAAAAGAAAACCTTAGTCAAATTTGTGACAGAATAACAGTCAATTTTACTTTAGCTTGTCATCTTACCTGGCAGCAGATGCTAGTAGAACTACTTAATCCAAGCCATAAAATGAGCATATGCTTTCCAGGAACCATCTAGTTTTCTTGGAGAACAGTGAGTAGAAATGTCTTGAGTCTCCACTGCCTACTTCTGCCATTCTTTCATTGAATATAAGATTTCTGATTTCAAAAATGTGAAAAGTTTCCATTTAGCAAAACAATAAAACAAAACTCAGATTTGCCCCATATCCAACTGTAAGCCATCAATGGTAAAGTGCTCACATCTATAGTCTCATTCAATCCAATAATTCATCTTGTTGCTGGTGGATGTGGGGCTCTCTCACGGGATCCTGAGAAAAGCATATCACAGACCCACACACAGATTATGGTGTGGCAAGATTTATTCATGTGAAAGGCTGCCCCTGTGTCCCATCTCCATCAGTCCCGCCATGCTACTGTGTCATCAGCAAGACCAAAACAAATGCCAGTATCCAGAGCTTCTGTGCCATATGAAATATTAGTCTAGCCCAGCCTTTCTTACCATCCAGCTATTTCAGCTTGTGTTCCTAGCTACAGTCCATTGCTGTACTGTGCAATCTGGGCTTCTGCCAGGAGCCTACATTTAGAGTCCATGTGGCTGTCCACCACGTGACTCTTGGGGTCATATGGTTAAGGAGAGAGAGCACCTGAGTGCACGGGGTGAGTGAGTGTCACTGGGCGAGAGCTCTTCTTTGTTCCCTGGAATTATGTTATCTTGGGCTTCAGAAGCACCAGGAGTTTTGTTAGAATAACCAATCAATTTCCTAAGCTTTCACAGCCTTCTGATGAATCCACCCCTTGCCAATTAATCCCATTCACGGGTTAGATTGGCAGGCCTCTATTGTCACGCACCCACTCTGTGCCATTTTGACTTCTGTTGTGCATGTGCTTACCTGTTCTTGCACCCCAACAATCCAGTCCTAGAAGGGGAAAAGAGGAGTGTTAATCCTCCGTGGAACAACAGTGTGATCCCCTGGAGTGTGTGAAGCTGTAGCTTCCTGGCTAAGCAAAAAAGATAATTCTTCCCAGCCCATTGGGCTCAACAATGTTTCATTCCTTTGCTTCCTTCGTTTTATCAATAATTAGTTAGTAACAATCTGGTACAGGTGATACTGCCATACCATGGCACAAGGCAATCTATAATTTCACCATAATGCTGGTGACTGCTGCCCTAGCATGAAATTACCCTCTATATTTCAATTTTAGTAATCTGATTGTATTCCCTTGTCTCCAATACATTGTCATCAATATCTATTTTCCTCACTTGTTTTGTTTTCTACCCTAGATTATTTACCAGAGGAAGAGTTTTGGAACCCCAACTGGAGGTTGGTGAAAGGACACTGACCCTCGAATCATTTATTCTCTACCACTATCACATTAAAAGATTGAGTTTATTCAGCCCTGGCTTGTGTGGGTCAGTGGATTGAGTGCTGGCTAGCAAACCAAAGGGTTGTCGGTTCGATTCCCAGTCAGGGCACATGCCTGGGTTGCAGGCCAGGCTCCCAGCAGAGGGTGTGTGATAGGCAACCACACATTGATGTTTCTCTCCCTCTCTTTCTAAAAATAAATAAATAAATATTTTTTAAAAAGATTGAGTTTATTCAGTATCCTCATCTAATATCTTCTTTTTAATGTTGTTTTACAATATCGTGTTTGAATATACACAAGCTAGGCTAAAGGGAACATATTTAACGGGTTCTTTTTGCTGCTGTGGTACCTGGCCAGGGGTTTTCTGTCCTCCATCCAGTTGCCACCAACTTCTTATAGCAATCACATTAATATTCTCTTTTGAATTATTCCATTATCATGTGTTGCTACTCAGTGTAACTTCCATATTATCATTATTTTTGTGTCAATCATTCTTTTTTAACGACTCAAATATCACTAATACTATTAAAGACCATATTTGCATGGTAGCCAGTTGGTGCAGGTTTCAGTTATGGTCTCTTGCTCTTTTAAGAGCAGGGTTGAATAAAGTGTCCAGGCATGGAGGGAGAGCTACCCACATGGTTTCTACCATTGGTCCGATCAAAGGCATATCACTTAACTTACGTCATTACTTATCATTAAATATTCTATCTTATGCTGCTGGCACCTACAAACTGTTGTTATTGGTGTCACAAACCATAAACTTAGTGACTTAAAACAATATAACTTTATTATTACAATTCTGAAGTCAGAATTGTGGGGCTAAACTCAAGGTGGTGGCAGAACTGTACCCCTCGAAGTTGTTGGGGAGTCTCTATTTACTTCCCTTTTCCAGTTTCTGGATGCTGCTTGCACCCCTTGGCTAGTCACTCAACTTCTGCTTTAGTCATTATATTTCTTTCTCTGAATTTGACCCTTTTGCCTTCCTCTAATATGGAATCTTGTGATTGCATTGTGCCCACTCAGATAATTCAGGAGAATCTTAATTTAATCATACCTGCAGATTATTTTGCCATATTAGGTAACATGTACACAGAGTTAGGGGATTAAGACATGACATCTGGTGGGGGAAGGGATTATTCTCCCTACCACAGTTTCAAATATGTCTCAACTTATTCTTCATTTAATTTTATTTACTTTGCCTTTCTGTATCAGTGGATGTACTATCACTTAATGGATTGGTAGCAACCAGAAAATTATATTTCATAGCCATGTCTTGCTTTTTCTGTACCCCTCCTTCTTTTTTTTTTAATCTAACCAGCAATACAATGTTTGTTCTGTATTTTAAGCAGAAGAGGTCATGTGTCTGAAATGACAATTAGATTCATGAGGATAAATAGGCTTCTCTTTACATCACATGCATTTACATTAATGCTAAGAGAGGATAGTCTCTTTTTCTGAAAGGGAGGAAATCAACGCAGCATAACTAAAGTATGTGACTTTTAGTCACCATTTCCAAAGACCCAGATATTCTGTACTCTAGATGTGCATAAACATGAGGAATGGGCATGATTGTTTGAGAAAAAGGTCAGCTCAGAGAAGCCATGGTTTCCCTTCAGGGATTACCCTTAGCTGATCATATACATCCCTCCACTGTGTGGTTAGCTAGTTCCAAGATTCTCAAGGGATACAACTAATGTTCATTTTCTACTGCAGCTGTATTTCATCATATTTAATTGTTACTTCATAAACAAGGTTGACAATGAGATATAGATGCTTAGTTTGGTACACAGCCCTGGGCTGTATTCTCATTTATCATTGATCCAATGCATTAATTTTTTTAACTTTTTTTGAGTTAATGTTGTAAGGTGGATTTGATGAGAAATCAAATTCTTAGATATCCCTCACTCTAGAGGAAAGACTATAAAACTAGCTATTAACCCTTCTCTTTTAGTATCTTTCATTAGATTTGTGAAATCTATGTCCATTTCTTTTCACATACAGGCTTTCAATATTCTATCTTTCCTCACAATTTTGGATTCAAGTTACCCATGTTTTAGATGTTCACTGATTTTCATGTCACTCTGGTCTCACTCTTTCTCTCTCTTTGCTGTTACTGATACTCCTTTCAATGAGGAGTAGGCTCTATGGTTTCTCTTATAGTATCTGAGTTGACCTTGTAAACTACTTAGACCCTCAGAACATAACAAAAAGGAAAAAGGTAGTATGGCCTATTGAGGATTAAGTTACAAAAAGGATATAGCTATTATCTTCCTCATTCTAAGGATAATTGACCTTGGAAGCCAACCACTATCCTGTCAGTAAGTTGACACAGAAAATCCACATGGACAGGCCCAGCAAATTATCTAAAAGAGGTTTTCCCTACTGTTAACCAATATCATCCTTCAAATATGTGAATAAATGAGTCATCGAATGATTCAGCCTCTATGCTTAGTCTTCCCTCTGAGGTCCCAGGTATCACAGAGCAGAGATAAGCTAGCTTCTCTGTGGTCTTTCTGAATTGTTAACCCATGTTATCCAAGAGTTTAATAGATGATTATTTTTATGCTGAAGTCATTTGTTCACAGCTTTGAGATAAACTAAAATAGTTTGCTACATAGGCAGAGTAACTATCAAGAAGATAATAATGGAATAGAAGTCTGGGTACTTCAACTGGACGAACATGTGACTATGAAAAGTAGTAAATGGGGAATTCTTTGGAATGATTTCATGTTTTAGTCAGAATGAGTGTTTGCTTTGGTGGAAGTTTTGGATCATTACATTCTCTGCCTCTCCTACATTACAAACATTTGCCATTACCTTGCCAGATACAACTACACCAGCTTGGGACTGAAATTCTTATCCTGGCAGAGAGAGACTTCTGCTCAGAACAATACTTTAATTCCTCAGATTAGAATAATAGAAGGCTGGAGAGTGACTTTCCTTGACGGTCTACTGATTATACAAGGTCCACCTGGGAAAAGTCTAGCCATTGTGCTCTCACAGCCATTGCAGTACATTGAGCTCCATAGAGACAGCGCCAGGGCAAGTGCGAGCCGGATGGGCACTGGACGACTCTGTGCTCGCTGAGGAAAACTAATTAAACATGGGCAAAGAAGATCCTAAGAAGCCAAGAGGCAAAATGTCATCATATGCTTTTTTTGTGCAAACTTGCCAGGAGGAGCACAAGAAGAAGCACCAGATGCTTCAGTCAACTTCTCAGAGTTTTCTAAGAAGTGCTCAGAGAGGTGGAAGACCATGTCTGCTAAAGAGAAAGGAAAATTTGAAGACAGAGCAAAGGCGGACAAGGCCTGTTACAAAAGACAAATGAAAACTTATATTCCTCCTAAAGGGGAAACAAAAAAGAAGTTCAAGGATCCCAATGCACCCAAGAGGCCTCCTTCGGCCTTTTTCTTGTTTTGTTCTGAGTATCGCCCAAAAATC
The DNA here is from genome assembly GCA_007922815.1 of Macrotus californicus. Lineage (NCBI taxonomy): Eukaryota > Metazoa > Chordata > Mammalia > Chiroptera > Phyllostomidae > Macrotus > Macrotus californicus. The sequence continues at coordinate 3,124 of VMDR010036932.1, read as the reverse complement.
AAAGGACAGCATCCCAGCCTATCCATTGGTGATGTTGCAAAGAAGCTGGGAGAGATGTGGAATGACACTGCTGCAGACGACAAGCAGCCTGATGGAAAGAAGGCTGCTGAGCTGAAGGAGAAATACGGAAAGGATATTGCTGCATACCGAGCTAAAGGGAAGCCTGATGCTGCAAAAAAGGGAGTTGTCAAGGCTGAAAAGAGCAAGAAAAAGAAGGAGGAGGAGGAAGATGAAGAGGATGAAGAGGATGAGGAGGAGGAGGAGGAAGATGAAGAGGATGAAGAGGATGAGGAGGAGGAGGAAGATGAAGAGGATGAAGATGAAGAAGATGATGATGATGAATAAGTTGGTTCTAGCAGTTTTGTTTCTTTTCTATAAAGCATTTAACCCCCCTTACACAACTCATTCCTTTTAAAGAAAAAAAAATTGAAATGTAAGGCTGTGTAAGATTTGTTTTTAAACTGTACAGTTCTATTTTTGTATAGTTAACACACTACCGAATGTGTTTTTAGAGAGCCCTGTCCTGGTGGTGTTTTCAACAGCCACTAACCTTGCCTGGTACAGTGTGGGGGTTGTAAATTGGCATGGAAGTTTAAAGCAGGTTCTTGTTGGTGCACAGCACAAATTAGTTATATATGGGGATGGTAGTGTTTTCATCTTCAGTTGTCTCTGATGCAGCTTATACAAAATAATTGTTGTTCTGTTAACTGAATACCACTCTGTAATTGTCAAAAAAAAGTTGCAGCTGTTTTGTTGACATTCTGAATGCTTCTAAGTAAATATAATTTTTTATTAAAAAATGTCTAGCCATTGTTAATATAATGAGAATGGTTTGCACAGCATGGGTATAACCTGGAAGCCAAAGAGAGTAGACGGGAATGTGCATGCTTGAACAATGATGACTTCATTGTACTAGTCAGTGGGGGCAGTAGACGCTGTTGAGTGAGCATGTGTGCACTGTGTGGCCATCACATTCAAAATGACTGAGTGAGTAGAGCAACAAATCTGCATCAAATTTTGCGTTAAGCTTGAAGATTCCTCCACAGAAACTATTTGGACAATTCAGATAGACAGCTATGAGCAACCGGTGATTGGCAGCTTCATCATTACAACACGCCTGCTTATGCATCACATCTTATGCAGAGTATTTTGGGGAAACATGAAATCACCCAGGTGACTCAGCCCCCTACAGTCCAGACCTGGTATCCTGTGACTACTGGATTTTCCCCAAACTAAAGTCACCTTTGAAAAGGAAGAGATTTCAGACCATAGATGAGGTTCAGGAAAATACTATGGGCCAGCTAATGGCAATTGGGAGAACTCTGTGAGGTCCCAAGATGCCTACTTTGAAGGGGACTGAGGTGTGATTGTCTTATATATCACGTTTCTTGTATTTTCTACCTTCTTCAATAAATGTCCCTATTTTTCATAGTGTATGGCTGGATAGATGGATACTTTCTGGACACACACAGTATATGTGCACCCACATTTCTAGTGGTGAAGACAATATCATTATATTTTCTTTTTCTTTTTCTAACACTACTCCTTCCAGAGCCCAAATCAAAAAGGAGACTCTCGTAGGTCTATTATTAAAATTCACCTTGTGAGTAGCCAGTATGGATGACTCAATCAGGTTGTCAAGTCAGTATAATGACAGGAAATAAATGGAAAATGAGGGGAAATTGTCCCAGAGAATGATAAAGTCCATGAATGGATAATGATGCTGGGAAAGAATACTATCACTTTCTTCAAAGAATTTATGTCAGAATAAAATATTCAGAGTTGTTTCTCTCAATTGCAATGCCAGTTCATGGCCAATTCTCAAAGACTCTCCTGATTTGTTATCCTCTGAGAAGAACTGAATGAATTCAAACTATGAAATTTACCTGACAAATATACTTTGATGATTTGACTTAAAGACATAAATCTGTGCCCTGTGATATTGCACTTGACTGTAGCTGTGTGTAAATTTTCATTTGGATTATATTTTTTTATATTATATTTATAATATTGGTTCTTATTCAGCCTGGAGATCTTCCTTCTGAGCTTGACTGGATTTGCTCTGACTGGCATACGACATTTGATGTATGTGTTTCTGTGAAACAGAATGACATTTTGTTCAGGCGATTTCCTAGATCTGAAGGGCAGCACTTTTCCTGGGGGACACTATTCTAATAGGCAAATATATTATACTTAAATTGCTTCAATGCTCCAAGTACTCAGTGGGCACAGCACTTGTAGTAGCTTAATCAACACTGGCCCCAAGTCATAAGAGGGCCTTAGGGATCTTGGGAACTAAACCAAATGTGTGGATCCAAAGGAAAATTTATTATCTGAAGTTTTGGCCCAATGATGATGACAACATAAGTCCTAGAGGGGGACCCTAATGTCATTCACTATGAGGAAAATGGCCATGTTTGGTAGCTCACATACAAAGCTGATGAAACTTATACAACTGTTTTAAACATAATATTGCAGTAATCTCACTGAAAATCTTGGGGAAAGCATATGCTTTTATGAAAATGTTTTTAACATATTAATTTCAATGCACTCTGATTTGTTTAAAGGACACAGTTGGGGGGTGCTGGAGGCTCAGGATGGTGAGGCCAATTTGGGGGGATCCTATGGTCTGGCTATATAATGTAAAATTATCACTATCAATTGTACAACTTACTGGTACTTCTTCTTGGCCACTTATGCCTCAAATTTAAAAGGAATCTATGTTTACTCTGATATAGTCCATTGGAACAGTTGGATTAATGATCAATACCACATGGATTCCACAGAAGACAAATGAGTGGCTTTCTCTAGCAATTGGGAAACACATTTTGTTTGCTTTTTTTTCCCAAGAAGAAATAAAATAATGACATTGATATATTAACTAATATGTGGTATTTTAATAATTATTTTAATACTTTTCAACAATTCTATTGGGTAATGAAAGTATTTGTGTTTCGAATGTATAGTTAACTAAGAATGAAATTCTGTGGAAAACTATCCCCAAATATATTGTAATAAAATTCAAATTGATATAATAGAGACTGAGATAATAAAGATGAAGAAAAAAATTTAGCTTTACACAAGTGACACAGTTATGTTCTATCAATGTCTTAGAAATTTGCAA
>VMDR010036931.1:0-10365 GCA_007922815.1 Macrotus californicus | reverse complement strand
GGGATATTTCACAAGTGATAAAATTTATCAAGAATCTTTATATTAATACATTTTTATTTTAATGTATTTTTTGCTCATTTTATAATAAAATATTTTGTGTTTTCCTCAAATAAAAGTAGAATGTGATTTACAAGACAGTATTCATACATGCATGGATTCTGACTTAAAGGGAAAATAACTATTGAGGAATACAAAAGTTGGAGATGCACTATAAATGTACTAGGGGCCAATATTCAAAGTTCAAAACATAAAATGGATAATTAATAAGGTGGGAGGTGGGGGTGGGTAGAGAAGAGGAGAGAATGGGGAGAAAATGGGGACAACTGTAAATGAACAATAAAAAAATAGATAACTAATTCAATTATTCAGTAAATATGAGTTTTTATTCCCAAACTCTGCTCCTCTCCTCAGCTAATCATTTACTCCAGTTTTAGAATATTTTAGGAAAAAAAGTTTGGGGTAGCTTCTCAAAAGTAGTAAGGCTCATTTCCCTTCCCTTCTGTTGACACAGCCACTGGTTGTTTAGGCAAGGCAAATGACACCTCTCTTTTTCCTGTGATAATGCACTTCAGTAGCAGCTTTGCAGCTTCCTCCTGATACCTGGGGCTTTTTCCTCAGGCTGTTTCTTTTCTAAAGAGAAATTGGTCACAGTTTAACAATTCAATCATTCTGACATCTATGGGTCATTAAGAGAAAGGTCCAGAGCCTGGAGTCCAGGAATACCCAGGAATGACCCAATTCCACACTGCATTTAGCTTTCATTTTTGTTTTTGTTTTTTGTGTTTGGTTTTTTTTGGCATCAGCTAGGAAAGTGTGTAAAGAGGTTCTTGCCAGATGGCTGGGGAGCAAGGTGGGGATCCCCTAGGGGGCATGCAAAGCTGCATTGGTCCTGGAGGAAGAGAGGTTGCCCAAAGCAATGGTAAACAAACCAGGAGGTGCAGCCAGAGCCCCGTACCCTGGCAAGAGAGCTGCAGCCTGCAATGTAGCAACACCACTTGTGCAGAGTCTGGACCAGGCTGTGGGGGCTGAAAAGATCAGAACACATTTGTAACAGTGTGACTCTCTGCCCCAGCCCAGACACTTGTGCCCCTGCACATAGCTAGAAACTAACCCCTACTCCTCTTCTCATGGGAATGGAGCAGGAACAGTGATGCTGCCAGGAGCCTGATAGATGCTGGCCTGATGAACAGCACATGTGCCAGTCTAGTAAAATGTTTGGACAGAGGAAAAAGACCCTCTTACTGGCTTCCAGTGTGTATGGAGTTTTGGGCCTAGACTTTAAAAATATAGTGTGTGGAAGCCTGGGCTTTTTCCTTTGCCAGTGCTAGCCAGGCCGAGGTTGGGGGCCAGAGCATTCCTGGTGGTGAGCCCTGGAGACCACATGATCAGGCGCAAGCCCCATGCCACTCCCGCACAGAAAGTGGAGGCGGCAGTGCACTGTGCTGCGGAGCTTTGCTTAACCAGGCACATGGCTGCACCAGCAAGCCAATGGCCTGAGGGATAGGACACAAGCACTGGACAGTTGGGCAGCAGCTGGAGAAAAGGGCAGCATGCCCCGAGAAGGACTCCAAGGTGCACAGACTCCAAAGGTTGCCTGGAGTCAGACAGTGACTGGAAACCCACCCACTGGATAATCATGCTGCAGCCACTTGCATATTGCAAAGGACGTATATGTTTAAATGGGAGAACGGGTTCCAGGTGCGTCCTTGAAATGAGCTGGCTAGGGTTGGTGGGGTTACTTGCCTTTGGGCGTTGTGAAGGGAATGGGTTTTGAGGCAGAAGCCCATTATTCTTCCAAATATTGTATAGACTTGGAATAAACAAACCCCTTCCTTTTTCACCAAACTTCTGCCTCCTGAGTGTATTGGCCATGAGCAGCAGAGCCCACATGGCTGTGCAGTAGTAACAAATGAACCCACATTACCCAATCATGGACATCACAAACAGCATATATTGGTTTGGCAGAACAGAGTTGGTCCCATTTCTGTGCAAATCTGGAAATTAGTCCCTTTTCCTACTCAGTGTAGTCCCTCTCAAGCCATCTCAGACTAGTAGTCAAAAAAAAAAAAAAAGACAAAGAGCGGCAGAACACTGCATGCACAAGGTTGCAGGGGTCATAAGCATCCTCCCAATTCTCCTGTTAGCAACATGAATGCCTCCTCAATCATGAGGACCTGACAGGTACATTAAATCAGAAGGACTAAGAGTTTCACCCTCCAACCAGTTCTATCTTTACCATTTTCTCCTACTAAGATCTTTTGACATTTCTTCCAGAAAACCTTTTATGAAAAGAGAGAGAAGGTACTTAACATACCATCTGAGTTTAAAGCTTCAGCTAAAGTAAATATACTGATAATTCTTCCAAATTGTTAGTTTTTTTGTTTATTGCTTTGCATTAGTATTTCTACTCCAACCTTTTAAAACACCTAGTACCTCAGCTCCCAGAAATGGGGTCATTGCCAGCTACCTGGTTGCATCCCTTTCCACCTGAGCAGACCATATGAGAACTTAGTGACCTTGTGGTGGCAGAATCATAGTCTCCAGTTGCTCTAAGCTAATGTAAGAATTCAGATTTATCATAGCTCTAGCATTTGGAGAAGAGAGCTACAGACTCTGCCCTGAAGATCCAGATCCTGACCGGGTGTTTTCTATCAGCTAATATGTTTAAATAATAATTTAATATCTTGGAAAGAAAATAATGCTGTTCAGTCTGTAAAACAAGTCACTAGCTATATAGTAAAACACTCAAGACTCCCTGTTGGTATTTTTTCACAATTCCACAGTTTAAAGAGATTCCTGGGCCAGAATATAGGAAGACCTCCTGGATGACCTTTTCTACATTTCCTGCCAAAGGAGAAACAGGCTCCTGAGACTACCCAGCACACTGAGAAGAAGTCAGGGATGCACCTCTTCAAAAATCTAAAATCTGAACAAACTTTGTTCATTAAAACAAATCTTGGTACTTCTTATCAAGTAATTGTTTAATAAGAAAAGAGAAAAATGCTTGAAATTTTATCATGGATGCAGAGGCAAAGAGCAAAGAAAAATGTCTCCCTACAGACAGGAAACTTTAGGAAAAGTCAAAGAGCTTCAGCAGAGAGCAGAAATCTATAGTAGAGATCGGAATTTAAGAATTAGTTGAAACAGTGTTGGATATGAAGTGAATTTGGAAAGAGAGACTGTAGCTGTTGTACATTACAGTTCAAGGGCCCTTTCTATAAAGGGAGAGAAACTCAATACTTCTAGAAAGATCATCTTCCACCCTACCTCTGATTGTGTTTTGGCTCATTTTTAAAAAAGGCAGAAGTATTCATTTATTTATTTAAGGACACTTTGAAGCTAATAATAAAAGCAAGCATTTATAAGATGGATTAAACTCTTATGAAAGCAATGTGATCTAGGAAACATGATTGCCATTTTACAGTTGAGGAAATTATAAAAGGGAGCTTATTAAAACTCCAAGTTCAGATAAGAGTAACAAGTCAGACTTTCTCCTAGAATGGTAAAAGTAGGTAATTCTTTCCTTTTCCTGTGATGCTTGGTATCTCTACTAACAGCTGACCACTTACTCTTGAGCAGTATGTCTCACTGACCTCTTCAGCAAAGATCATCTTCGATTTCTAACTTCTCCAATACCTTCTTCCTTGGTTTTAGCTAACGCTGTTGCCCATACACTAAACCTGAGTTCTGATCATTTTATTTTTAGATTTCTGCACATCACCTAATTAGTTGTAACTCAACGTAGACAGAACCTACCTAATTTGTCCACATTTTTCCTGTCCTCCAGATGTGGTTTCATTTACCATATACTCTTTAACAAACCAAAATAAAGCTAGTCTAGATTGTAAGTATATATATTTATATAATCACCTACAAAGTACTCTCCAAGCTCTCCTTCTATGTCCATAAAACTACTTACCCCACCAACGTAAGTGCAAAGAACTGAGTAGATATATAATAAACCAGAACCAAATATCACTGCTGTCTGTGGAATGACTCACATCCTTACTTCTTTAGAGAAAATAACCTTTGCTTTACAGTGATGGCTTACTTCCATATCTTGTTTGCTTAGGTTGCTTGCTACACTTTATTGATAATGACAAACTCTATTGAAAATGACAAGTTAAAGTGACCAAGCTACAGTAGTTTGAATTAGAAAACTCATAATGCAGAATAAAAATATAGTAAATTAATTAAAAATAAGTGACAATAAATAGAACTATATTTTATGGTCATTAACATGGGTGGAATTTTTGAAAAATAATTAATCATATCACCATCCTAATTAATCATGTGTTATTTAGAGGAGTGTAGCATAGAATTGTTAAGACTAACAAGACAAGGCTGGGGAAAAATGGTAGTGAGATAAGTGGGAGCAGAGTCCACTTCCCTCTGTGCATGGGTGAGACACCCAGCTGATCTTCTGAGGAACAGAGTGAACAGCCAATGGTATCCAAGCATATATGAAGATCGGAGACCCAAAATTGAAAGACATTGAAAAAATCATACGGTAAGCAATGTGTTTCACGACAATAAGGTCCCTGGCACCAGCGTGGGGACCAGGGAGGCTGCAGCCCTAGGCCTGGCACCCATCCGGTCTGCCACAGAATTCTTGGGAGAGAGCCAGGTCAATAGCTCCCTCCTCTGCCAAACAAGGTTTGAGTAGCACCGGGAAAGACCTAGATGCTTGAAGTTGCAGGGAGCAAATAAGGATCAAGTGGCAAAAACACAGGGACTATGAGCACCCACTGAGACTGTGGACACCGGCTGGGGAGAGTTGGGTCGTGAGGGACCCAGACCCAGTCAGTCCCCTGTCTGATTGCTGAGCAGGGCTGTGTGGGAGGCCAGGCACTTGTTTGGAGTGGCAGACTGGAGCAGAAGGAGTTTTTCAAAAAGAAAAAGAGAACAAAGAGGCACTCATCGGCTGTTTGGGGAATTCTCCTGCAGCAGCCTCCCCAGCCTACTGCGACCCTACTCCCGCCCAGACCAGGGCATGGTGCCCACCCCCACCCGCGGTGACATGGAAGTCCTGCACTCACACCAGAAGCCCCAGGACGGGGAAACCCGAACCTGTGGACCTAGAGGCTGCCCACCCCATCCCATCCCACTAGTGGAAGCCAAGCATGAACGACCGGAGCCCCGGGAGGGAGCCCACCTGACCCCGCTGCCCAGAGGCACTGCACACCCAACCCAGGTACTCTGGGGGAAGCATCAGAGGAGGTACGCACCTACATTCTCAGCGGCACCCGACTGGCTCTCTAAGAAGAAGGCATAGATGCCCTCACAGAGGAGAACTGCAGGTCTCAGAGAGTCAGCAATCACCAGAAAGACTTAACTCAGTGAGGGAGCTGAACTAGCCTGAAGGGACTCTGAGATACCTGAGCATCTAGGACAGCAAAGAGCAAGAAGGAGGTGTGTGAATTGTCCCTACTTGGAACACCTCAAGGACAGCCTACTGATGGTCTGAAGGCAAAGGCTGAGCGCAGAAGGGCACTTGGGGCCCAGCAGTGAACTGAGCAACTGGTCCAGAGGCTGGGCAACAGTGAAGTCTGTGGCTGAGGAAGGGAGAAAAGCAAAACCAATTCCCCCTAAGCCTGCTGCAGCCAGGAAGACCAGCAGAACTGGCTTAGCTGGTTTGAAGCCAGCAGGAGGCCTTTTTTTGTTTTGTTTTGTTTTGTTTTGTTTTCAGTAACTTTTGTTTCTTTTAACTCTTTCTCCCTTTCTTTTCTTCTCTCTTCCTTTTTTCCTTTCTTTCCTCTTTTATTCCTTCTTCCTTCCTTTTTTTTTTAATTCCCACAAGTGAGGCAATAAAACCTGGAGCTGTGAAAAGACCACAGCTGGATGCAGATAGGGGTCATCACAACAGCTGAGACAGTGAGACAAATTTCAATTTGCTACTTAAGAGAACTTGCAAGTTATTATATATTTGTATTATTATTTCTTTTTATTATTCTTACATTGTTTTATTTTATTAGTATTTTTGTATTTCTCTTCTTTTGATCTAGGCTTCTTCACCTGGCATGTTAAACTACATTGTAAGACTGGTTTCCCTTGTTCTCTCTTTCATACTGTATTTTTAATTTTGCCAACTTTCACTTCACTTGGGTTCCATTAGCACACTACTCTAGGTCCTATACTTCCTATTCTTGTTGTCTACATCACATAGATTCTGTCATATGATTGTTGCTCCATAACTATTGTAAATAATTGCTGTTCCATACAATTGTACATACTACCTCCCGGATCTTAGCTCAATTGACTATTTCCTGAACGGTATTACTGTTGTGGGTAACTTGGTTCTCTCACACACTACACCCATTTTCAATTCTTTATTCGGACTTTACCTCATAATCTGACCTCCCACAAGCTCAATGCTTTCTACATCCAACTCACAATCCTTCCCCTCCCAACAAGAGTCTTATTTCCTTTCCACCCTTTCTAAAGAGTGGCTAGTTGGGTGAAATATCATGGTTAACACTATACATATTCAAAGAACCTCCTATCTCTTCTCTATGGGTTGGTACTTTAAATACCATAGAATACACACTCACTGTCTTAAACCATTTTGCCTTCCCCCTCCAACTGATAACAAAAAAAGTGTAATGGAAGCTGTGAACACTAGGACACCTGCAGGAAGAGAAAACCCACCAGCAAAAGAACTAATAACAGATAACAACAGAAGAAGGTGAAGGAGGGAGTGAAAGTCACACAAACTCAACCCAGGACCAATCTGGGAATACAAATAAATGGTGGAGAAATTATTGAGAACAAACAACTGAACAAGAGTGAGAGAGAATCCTCAAAACCTTGTACACGCGGAAGAAACAGTTTCAACACAACCTGCCCACACCTCCACAACAGAATACAAGATGTGGTGGACGGAGTGACCCTTAGTTAACCAGCTGGAGGGAAGCACTCACCAAAAAAAGACCCAACAACAATCAAAACCCAAAGACATAGAGACAGCCAACATAAATGACAACCCACGACCAGCGAGTTCAGGAGATCAAGGAGACTATACCACTAAATCTCACAGGTCTTCTATCATAGAAGTTCACACCATACACCCAGGGAGTCAGAACAGACCAACTTAAAAAGCAGAGGCTACAAAGAAGAGTCTCACAAACAGTGGGAAGACAAAGAAATAATCCCCAAGTGAAAGGAAAGGAGGAAGCTTCAGAAACAATAATAAATGAAACAGAGGCAAGTTAACTATCAGATATTGAGTTCAAAGCAATGGCTGTGAGGAAGCTCAATGAGCTGACAGAGAATTACCTAAAACTACAGGGAAACTACAATGAACTCACTGCAAAACATATCAACATGAAAAAGGAAATAGAAATTATCAAAAAGGGCCAATAGGAAATGAAGAATACATTTTCTGAACTGAAGAACACAGTAGAAGGAATCAAAAGCAGCCTTGATCAAGCAGAGGATTGGATTAGCAAGTTGGAGGACAAGGTAGAAAAAAACACCTGGAAAGAACAAGAAAAGGAAAAGAGGATCAGAAAGAATGCAACAGAGTTAAGGGAAATGCAGGACAATATGATATGTAATAATATCCAAATAATAGGGATACCAGAAGGAGAAGAAGAAGAGCAAGGGATAGAAAACCTGTTTGAAAAAGTAATGATGGAAAACTTCCCGAATTTGATGAGAGAAAAAGTCACACAAATCCTGGAAACACAGAGAGTACCAATGAAGAGGAACCCAAAGAGGCCCACTTCAAGACACATAATTAAAAAGGCAAAATTCCAAGACAAAGAGAGAATCTTAAAGGCAGCAAGGGAGAAACAGGAAGTAACATACAAGGGAGCCTCGATAAGACTAGCAGCTGACATCTTGATGGAAACACTCCAAGCCAGAAGACAATGGCAAGAAATATTCCAAGTAATGAGAACCAGAGGCTTGCAACCAAGGCTACTCTATCCAGCAAGGCTCTCAATTAAAATGGAAGGCCAAATAAGGAGCTTCTCAGACAAAAGAAGCCTCAAAGAACACACCTCCTCCAAACTAGCTCTGCAAGAGATGCTAAAGAGTCTGCTTTAAGAACAGGAAGAAAAACAGTGAAAGAGAGAGGAACACAGGTACAAAAAAATGGCAATGAATAAGTACCTATCAATAAAACCCTTAAACCTAAATTGATTAAATGCCCCAATCAAAAGACACAGAATAGTTGAATGGGTAAGAAAACATGACCCACACATATGCTGCCTACAAGAGATCGACCTCAGAACAAACGACCTACACACACTGAAAGTGCAGGGCTAGAAACAAATATTCCAAGCAAAATGGACAGGAAAAAAGCCAGGGTAGCCATACTCGTATCAGAAAATATAGACTTCAAAAAAAGAGCCATAAAGAGACACCGAGAAGGTCACTTAATAATACTCAAGGGAAGAATCCATCAAAAAGAAATAAACATTGTAAATATATATGCACCCACAAAGGAGCACCCAAATATACTAAGAAAATCTTGGACTTCAAAAAAAGATATTGACAACACAATTATAGTAGGGGATTTCAGCACCCCACTATCAAAAATGGATAGATCTTCCAAACAAAATATCAACAAATATATTTTGGCATTGTACAAAGCCCTAGATGAAATGGACTTAACTGATATATATAGAGAGAGCCTTTTATCCCAAAGAAATGAAATACACATTATTTTCAAATGCTCATGGAATATTTTCAACGATAGACCACATGATAGGACACAAAACAAGCCTCAACAAATTCAAGAAAATTGAAATCATATCAAGCATATTTTCCCACCACAGGGGACTGAAACTAGAAACCAGCCTCAAGAAAAAAAAAACCAAAACACTCAAACTCATGGAGATTAAATAGCATACTATTAAACAATGAATGGGTCAACAATTAGATTAAGGAAGAAATCAAAAAGTTTCTGGAAACAAATGAAAATGAACATGAAACTACCCAAAACTTATGGGACACAATGAAGGCAATCCTGAGAAGGAAGTTCATATTGATATAGGCCTATGGAAAAAAGAGAAATATTTCTAACAAACAACCTAACCCAATGTCTACAAGAACTCAAGGAACAACAACAAAGACAGTCCAGAACAACTAGAAGGAAGGAAATAACCAAGATCAGAGCAGAATTAAATGACGTAGAGACTGAAAACACATTTCAAAGGATCAATAAATCCAGGAGCTGATTCTTGGAAAAGATAAACAAAATCAACACGCCTTTAAGCAGACTCATCAAGAAAAAAAAAGACAGAGGACACAAATAAACACAATCAGAAATGAAAGAGGAGAGATTACAACTGATACCACAGAAATACAAGGAATTGTAAGAAAGTACTACAAAGAACTAATGCCAAGAAATTTGAAAACCTAGGTGAAATTTCTAGAAAAATACAATCTTCCAAAACTGAATGAAGAAGAAGCAGAAAGCCTGAACTACCAATAACAGCTAATGAAATTGAAGCAGTAATAAAAGAGCTTCCAACACATAAAAGCCCTGGGTCAGACACCTTCACAGGAGAATTTTACAAAGCATTTAATGGCGACCTAACCTCCATCCTTCACAGATTATTCCAAAACATTCAAGAAGATGGAAGACTCCCAAACTCTTTTTTATGAAGCCAGCATCATCCTAATCCCAAAACCAGATAAAGACATAACCAAGAGAGAAAACTTTAGGCCAATATCACTGATGAACTTAGATGCTAAAATCCTCAACAAAATATTGGCAAACTGCATCCAGCAATACATTACAAAGATCATACACCACGATCAAGTGGGATTCATCCCAGGGATGCAAGGATGGTACAATATTTGCAAATCAATAAACGTAATACACCATATAAACAAAATGAAAGACAAAAAAAAAACACATGATCATATCAATAGATGCAGAAAAAGCCTTTGATAAGGAACAGCACCCACTTATGATAAAAACACTTAGCAAAATGGAAGTAGAGGGAACATTCCTCAACATAATAAAGGCGATATATGAGAGACCTACAGCCAACATCAAATTCAATGGGCAAAAACTGAAAGCTTTCCCACTAAGATCAGGAACAAGACAAGGATGCCTGCTTCCACCACTCCGACTAACATAATATTGGAAGTCCTAGCCACAGCAGTCAGAGAAGAAAAAAAAATAAAAGGCAACCATAGTCCCTGGTCTAATTGGAGTGTTGGGCTGTGTGAGAGGCCGGACACTTGTTTGGAGTGACAGGATTGAATAGGAGGACTTTTTCAAAAAGAAAAAGGAAAAATAGAGGTACTCAATGGCTGTTTGGGGAATTCTCCCACAGCAGCCGACCCCGCCTCTTGTGCCCCTACCCGCCCTCCCCCCACACTGCAGCAGTGGAGACCATGTAATCA
>VMDR010036930.1:0-10369 GCA_007922815.1 Macrotus californicus | reverse complement strand
AAGAGTCACATAGATTGATTACAACTGAATGCTGTTTCCTTAAAGCAGAGCAGTGACCTAGGTCTAACTGGTTCACATAAAAGAAGTCTTATTAGACAAATCTGACAGAAACCTTCTGCTGAATGCCATCTTCACTTTACACTTTCCAACAAATAGTTCCTAGATCCCTGATTATAGACAAATGCTTAAATATATTAATAATTATATATAAAGTAGGCAGTTCATTTGATTGGTTTTTAGTGCCTACTATGTACCAGGCATGATGCTATGTAGAAAAAACACTGGAAAACAAGACAGACACCAGCATGATCCTTACCTCCGCAGAGAGTTTCTGGTTTTGGAACATATCATGAACACTTTCTGACTCCACGTAGATTTTTAATCCTCTCTGTGCATTAACAGGAAAACTGACAATGATCAAATATCAATGCATTGCATTTTGAGGAAAGCTTTGAGTATGGGTTCAAGTGAAAGTGTGAAAAAATCTGAAATAGTCTTGATTTAATAAAAGCCTATGTTAGCTTGATGACAACACATGCTAGTGTGTCTCACCGCCGCATTTCTTGTGAGTGCCGTCATTTTATTAGACATATTGCACCTATATTTTAGAGAAGTATCTCTTTCTTGTCTCCTTTCTAATTATGGATTATCTGATTGAAATCTATGAGAGAACACGCTCTTAGATTCTCTGCTGCATGTACTCTTCCCCCATGCTTTCCCCTATATACACAGTGCATTAAAGCTAAACTGCGGCCCCGAACATCTAACAGAAACTGGCACACTTAAAAACTCGGTGCTGAGAACTGTTCTGCCCACAACTGTATTGAACAAATAAATGGTTGCTTGTCTTTCAGAGGGGAAGTTAACACCTCACATGAGGGTTTCAAATGTGTTCTTATAATTAAAAACATAAATGTGAACCTAATTCACTCTTTAATTTTCTTAATCCTGATGCTTATTTACTCTCTAACAAAACATTAGCCTGGGAATAGAAAAAAACATGGTCAGAATATATATATATTTATATATATATATGCACACACACACACATATATATACACACACACACATATGTGCCTTATATATTCTTTTATATATTATATATTAACAGAATATTTTAATTAGCTCCAAAACTCCTGTATAGTTATGTATGTTATATATAGTTATATATTGAACCCAGAATTAGACAGACTAATCTACCCAGTTAGGCACTGCTGGGTAGGACAGGGGTCTCCCTTCACACTCAGCCAAGGAAGGGTAGAACCTTCATTGGAGAGGAGCAGGGCACATGCTTCCTGTAGGCAGTTGGTTCTCAAAAAGAAGAAAGGAAGGAGTAGATCCAAGTGTGCCCAGTTTACTCCAGCCAAACTCACCGATCAGACAGCACTCAGTTCTCCTGAAAATGAGTGATCAAAAGGCAGAGGAGGCTAGGAATGTTACATTCTGCCTCTCCATATAAGAGAAAGCAAAAGAATGGGGGAAAATGCAATTCTTTAATAATTCTATAAGACCGTCATTCACTTGGCTTGGGATAGTCAGCAGGGAGCAAATTCATATCCCCATTGCCTAATATAATCCCTTAAACAAATAGCAGAAAATGTTCTATGTAAATTACCACTTAAGATCATAGGATTAGATTTCCTACAATGCAATAGTCAATTCCTAGGAATAGATAACAAGGACACTTATGTTTGTACAGAACTTTATAACTACTCATTTTAGCAACAGACCTGACAGTCAGAAGGGAAAGAAGAAGGAACAGGTCAAATTCCAGGGCAAAGGATGATATTAGTATGACCTATTATGATAAAGATCAAGTTCTTAAGAAAACCAACTACTTTCTTTTTCCCATAATACTTGTACTAATGAGAAAGTTCACTTAAACTATACCCAAATCTAGCTGAGAGTTATTCATGTCGACAATCTGAGTCTCAAACTATTTCCGTGTCTACTGATGTTGCTTCAAAATCACATTTTCCAACCCTATTAGTTCTCCAAATTGCTCTTCACTCACTAGGTAAACTTCTCTAATTTAAAATCATTTAGGCTTAAATTGGTCAAACCCTCTTTCTCACCTGTAACTATAGAAACAAAACTGAGCTACAAGACTTTATCCAGAACAATATCATACGG
This sequence comes from Macrotus californicus, assembly GCA_007922815.1. Lineage (NCBI taxonomy): Eukaryota > Metazoa > Chordata > Mammalia > Chiroptera > Phyllostomidae > Macrotus > Macrotus californicus. Next base: position 8,236 of record VMDR010036930.1, on the reverse strand, counting down.
GATCTCTAGTCAAGAGGATTCTCAGCATTAGGAAAGGTACTGTTTTTTTTTTTTTAAGGGACACAAAAAGTTTTGTTTTTGACTGTTATTCCAGTATTTCATATTTGTTTTTGGTTGTCAAAGATGTTTAAAGCAATTACAAAGTTATAATTGTTTAACATCCCTTAATATATTTAGTAAGAAATACTAGATCATGATCTTCTAAAGAACAGATTGCTTTAAATTTACAAGTTAATATGCATGGTTTTAACAATGATATATACCATTTTGGAAACCTCTCTTGAATTGTGGCAACTGGAAAATCTGTGCCATGTACATAGTAGGTTCATATTAATCTAGAAACTTCTCTTTGCTATCAGTGACTACCTGTGGAGAGGGGTAGAATAGATGAGGCAGAGATGGACAAGGACTGGAGAGTTCCGATAGTTATTTTACAAACTTCTGTGGGGTCCTTTCAATCTCAAAGTCACTTGCGTTCATGAGTGCGTTCATCTGCTTCATCTTTCCTTATACTCCACGAAAGAATCTTGTCCAAGAAATAGAAAAGTAATGTGTGATTTCTCCTAAGACTCTAACTGAGCCTACCCAAGAGTAAATGTGTGTGAGTCTCACCTCTCCCCCTAAAAAGCAGCTCAAAGGTAGAAAAAAAGCAAGAATGCTTGTGAAGACAGCAAGACATTTTGTCCCACTCCTTAACTATAGCCCCACATGAGGTACTAGACCATCCAGACTCTAACAGCAGTGACCAGTCTGGACCCTCATCAGGAAGTTGTGAAAACCGAGTTTCCCAGGCCTTAGTGCTCCCACCGGAAGTCACACACACTGCAGGAAGGCAGAGCCAGAACTAGAAAAGTCCAGTGGTCCTTCTTTATCAAACATGGAGCAAGAGCTGAGGCTTAAATATTACAAAAGTAAAAGGAAAAGGTAAAGTTTTACTCTTTAAACCCTGCTAAGAGAAGAGATTTTCCAAACTGAGTCCTTTACTTAGGATTTAGAACTTACATGTCGATGGAGGTGGTTAGATACCTGAAAATGTCAATAGGATGATTCAGTTCTTCTAGCCTCCATAAAACAGATCTATATTTAAATCTTTTAGAATGAAATTTTGTCTCCGCTAGAAGGCTATCAATGATCAAATGTGACAAATGAGGGGCCAAGAGACAAAAATAGGAGATGGAAGGCTATATTCCAACTACTTGTTCAGGTACATGTTAAAGAAATTCCAAATCAGTTTATTGATAGGATTTATGGGATGACTTAGTTTCATCAGAGGGTAACATGCTCTTCATGAATGTGCATTAATCCAAATAAGGTAATTCTATCTTCTTATCACCATCTGTTGAAAATGAATTTTTATGAGTTGCCTTCTCAACACAGAGAGAAAACAGATGTACATTTAACCTATTAGCTCAGCCTATTCTAAAGTTTGATAAGATATCTAGGATGTCACATACACAAATTAAAAATAAACCTGTTTACCTTGTGCTTTTATAGTTTAATATTTCATACAGAACAAAAGCCTATAAATAAAACTGTTTAACTTTCAAACCTGATACAGCCAAGTCACCCTGCTTTCTGTGCACTCACATCATCACGGAGCCTTTAAACACTTTAAAAGAATTAAAATTGATTCGGGCTTATGGAAAATGTCAGATTATTGCCCTGCCATGACAGTGAACAGAAGGGTCCACAGAAGAAGAATGGAACTGGCAGAAGCGGAGACTCACTAACCTTTCTAAGCGACAGTTTACAGGATCAGTAGTGCAGGCACGGCACACCGTCAGTCTACAGGGTTCCAGCTACTTCACGCTCCTCAGTTACAGCAGGAGACATCGGGTTGTTTCCTACTAGTTGGGAAATATTGGAAAGCCTTTTCTCAAGAGTGGATGGATAGTAAAGTCTCTTTCCCCGAATGCGAAAAAAACTATCTAAAACGGTCTGTCCTGTTCTCCAAAGCAGTATATACATTCCTTCAGAGCAGGGCTGGTTTTATATTTACTGCTTTGCACCCACTGTGTCCAGCAAATGCTTGGAGCCCAGTGGTGATAAGGAATGTGACTGTCCTCTTAAAGTTCCTTCCAAAACTCTGGGCAGAAAGTGAGAGGACCCACTTTCAATCTTTGGTTTTACCGCTTTGTACGCCATGTGGACATCTCCTTTCTGAGTCTCATAGTTTTCTCATCTTTAGAGTTGATTTTCCCAGCTTATGATGTATATGAATTATCAAAATCCCATGATATGTAGGGGAATAAGACAGAATAAGAGATCTCTTAAGAAGTAGTCCTACAACAAGTCAATCTAGAAATCCTGAGTATCTCTTGGATATGAAAACCCCAAGGTTATAACCATGCTATTATTTTACCCCCATCAGGGCCTCCTAAACTCCATTTGCTTCAGTTGGGGATCCAGATATATTTTCAATATCTCTGTATATTCATATATAATTGAATCCATAGATACCAGTTTATTCATAAAAGGTCCTTATATGGGTGTATGGTTAGAAAACATTCTAGCCCAGAGCATCCAGAGAAGAAACAGAATAGAAGGATATGATATCCCCCTGATTAGTTAGCAAGTTAATAGAAAGAACTCTCTTCTCTTTTTAAAAAAGTGCTACAGGGAGCACTGGTTTTAGAGTTGGAAGATGTTAGACTGTAGGACTGCTTTTTACCTTTGCAAATTACTTAATCTCACTGTGGCTCAGGCTCCTCATCCACTATCAAGATTATCTTCAGGTGATGGGATCATCCTTGCCCACTCAGAGTTAGACTAAGGTCACTCACATGAGGTAGTGTGCATAAACATAGATATTGTAAAGTACTGTACAAAATTAAAAGTAATTATTAATAGAAAGAAAATGGAAATGTTATGTAGCCACAAGGAATGAGCAGCCAGAGGGGAAATAAAGGCAGGGCCCTCACCATTACAATCTAACAGAGAACTTAATACAGGAGGCTGGAAGCAAAGGAAGACACGTCTCACCCATTGACCCAGCAGTCCTGAGCCTGGTCCAATAAGATTACCAGGCATTCCAAACAACACAAGCAAAACTGTGATAGCGCAGGAGGAGGAGCCCATGAAAGTCTGTGTGTCCGTGTGCATCATCTCCACTAGCCGGGAAAAGGAGAACCTTGAGGCTGTGCATTCATTCCAAGGCCTGGAAGGGAGGAGGGGAGGGGATCCACAGTGCCCGCAGAAAAAGCCCATAAAGCAACTTTGGTTAACTTTCTGCCTTCTGCCACATATAACAACTGGAGTCTGGAGCAAGATAAGGATTCAGGCTAACAGGCCCCCACACATACCTACGTTTCTATAGTCACATCACCCTGGGGGAAGCTGGCACCACCTTTCCTCATCAATCAGTATGTAACTCCCTCACCCTCATCCCACAAACAAATTATGTAAGTCCTTAGAACAAATGACTTGCTTTCTTGGCTCTCTTGCCACACAGGGCTCCCTGGCCACCCAGCCTCTGGCCATTCTCTCTTTCTGACCACCTGGCCTCTGGCCGCTCTGCTCTAGCCACTCTTGCTTTTGCTTTCCCATTAGAACTTGGCCCTAATAAATTTTGCCTGCATCCTAATAGGCTTGCTGATCTGTGATTCTTTACTGTGTCATCAAGAAGAATCAAGTTTTTCCTGTAACAGAACCAATGTCTTCTTCACCTTTTTCCTTCCCAAGTTTCTAAATGTTGTTGCTTTGATTATTTTGCTTTGATAGATGGGTATAGTTTAAGTGATTGCAATCTTAAATACAGGAAAACAGATGAAGAGTTGAAAAATAACTGTCATAAAAAATACAAATTACTCACCATGTTCACAGCACCACCCTCCCTCCCCAGCTGAAAAGCACATGGCTTAATTCAGTTTATTGTTATAAAGTGTCTATCCACATGAAAAGTACTTGTTCCCATAAACCTATTGAATTCCAGGTACCATTACACAATAGTACCCAAAGTTACATTGCCATGAGCTACCTGGAGGACAGTAAGTTTTTAGTAATGGTATGTTATACACGGTGTTTATAAACAAATATCCCCTAATTATCTATTTTGGATTATTCACTTTGTAATATTTCCCTGGCAAACTTTAAATCCCAAAACTAGCCTTCCTTTGTCATTCCCTTACAATATGTGAAGTTATTTCTCTCTACCCACACACATTTTCAGGTGTATATATTGGAAATGAAAACCTATTTATTATTAAGTGAAATTAAGTTATAATGGTAAGTCTGCTGCCAACATACAGTCAAGACATATTTCCAAAGGCAAATATAAATGATTTGAGGTCATTCATTTGTACTTACTTTTCTACTTCTCTCCAGGAAAATCATCTACTTTATTCTTTGGTTTGGATATTCTTTAATTTGCCTTCTTTTCTGCTCTTTGAAATCTGCACTGTTTGGTCAAATTAGTGCAATGATCATCTCAAATCTGAAATGAATTTAAAATAGTGACAAAAGGAACGTTGAAAAAAAAATAGAGAATCTCAGGTCCTTTCCCCAGATGTGCTTATCACTGGGAACACACACTTTAAGGAGCACTACATTTGTTCCTGGGACACATTTGGAAAACCACTAGTCTCATGCACATGAGGATGGACCCACGCTTGAGTCCCTCCACTGGATTGTTCACTTGGTCACTGTCTTAACCCTCTGACTCTGGGAGCTTTCAGTGTCTGGATCTACATGGTGAGGACCTTTCAGATCAAAGCATCTCAAGCAATTCAACTGTACTTAATTTGGATTTTATTTTAGTCCTGGATGTAAATACTGCAAGGCCACCCAGTTACCCAAATTAAGATAGAGACACACAACGATCACTTCTAAACGCGACCTACTTAATGCAAGCAGGGTCTTTATTTTTGAAAACCTATGTACCTACTTCAGCTTTTGAGCTCATCTGGGGCAATTTATCCTTCAAAGTATTCAATCAAGTTTTCATACCAATTAGGATAATTATCATCATCGTTTAAACAGATTTCTCAATTTATAGCTACAAATATCTTTCTCAGGAAACAAGCCCCAGCATTTTTAACAAAAAGAGTTTTTCATAAATAGTAGGTAAGCACTAATTTCCATGCCTCACATCAGTGAAAAAATAATACTTCTTCTAGCATCCATTTTCAGGTCATAAAGAAACCCTTTCACCTGGCTGTTGAAACTGTAGAATCGTACCTACATTTTTTGGTGTCTAATATTTGGGTACACACCACTTCACACTGACACTAGCTGGAAAACAATATCTCGGAACATCTCATTAATTAAAAAGTAAATGTGAAGCTGTCTTGGATTTCCTTTCATGTTCAGCCTGGAGTGCCTCATTTTTATTTCTTGTTAAGGGCAGACTTGCCTAAGAAGCAAGGAGAACTTCTGCTGGCCATGCTGTGACTTCTCTTTGCTTCTGATGTAAACACACTACTCACTCATCTACTCATGCACAACATGGATTCACATGCAGGAGGGTAGGCTTGGACAAGTGCTTCAAGGAGGAGTTCAGATGGCCTAAGTTCAGTGAAAGGCCAGAACTCCCCTGGGCACAGGCCAAGTGATCTATGTTCTAAGATATGCCAACTTCAGAGGGAGGGAATGATGCATAATTCATCACCACCTTCTTTTGTTTTAGCCCAAAATACATTTTTCTATGACTCTCCCCTTTTATTTAGAAATCTAAATGTATGTCAAGGAAAATGTAACCACACAGCTCAACCATCTGAAATGTCATCTTCAGGGGAGTTATTTGAATAATAGCATTTAACTTAGTTATCACTTACCTCTATGGGATGCCTAGAAAGCATCAAACAGATATGCACAACACAGAAAAGACATCATTTTGTAAACAAATATAACAGATGCTTGTCAGCTGTATGTATGTCAAAGTTAATAACTGAAGTCAACATATAGAGAAAACATTTAAAATTTTTTTTCAAAATATGATAGGATGGTAAGAGCTAGAAGGAACCTTAGTAATCAACAACACATCATTTCTATTTTATAGAGGGGGAACCACAAACCAAAGAGGTAAAATGATGACAAAGAAATCTGTGATAGTAGAACCCAAGCATTCTAACTTCTAATCTGAATTCCACTCTACCTCTTCTCACTGCTCCTAACAAATAGAAGCTTTTGTGTGTGTGTGGTGGGGGGGAGGTTGGTGAAGCAGGCGGTACACCATAATATAATCCTCCTTTTCTTCCAAAGCCTTACATGTTCTATATGTAGTCAAATGTGGTAGATAATGGAAACACTTCAGACTGGAATCAAATAGGGCTGAGTGGGACTGCAAGTTCCTTTAGATATTTACTATTGGATCATCACTAATGAAAATCACATAGGCATTGCAGAAACTGGATACAGCTGGAATCTGAAACTCCAGTGTGTAAAGAGTGCAAATGAATAAAGTAAGACCAGAGGAGATGACAGTGAACCAGACGTGCTTTTTCAGCATGTGTTGTCATGAGGTGCGTCAACCCAGAGGTACCAGATTGCCGTATTTTACAGCAAACCCAAAAGTCCAAAACATTTTATGAAATCTACGTTTTAAATGGTAGCAACTCATTCAAAAGTTTAAAACATCGTGAAAGCCAAATAAAACATATCTGCAGGCTGTGTTTAGAATGTGAGCTGCCAGTTTGCAATTCCTCGGTGGAGTACATCTGGGCAAAGAAAACATAAGGAATGAGGCCAGATCAGAGACAATTATAGTTTTAAAAGGATGAACTGTTGCTTAACAGGGACTATATAACTCAAAAATTCAAAGTTTAGAAGTCTAAAGTGATAGAAAATAGTACTACTATCATTTGATAAGTGAAGGCACTAACAAAGCTGCCAAAGGAATTGTGCTAAATGTAATAGGGGTAATAAGGTGAGTATGGCATTATCCTTGCCCTATATACATTTACTCTTTAGTCCAGAGGACAGGAAGTTAACAGGAACAGTGAGAATACAGGAAGGATATAAGGTCATTAAAGGGTAGGTATGAGGTTTCAGAAAAAAGGGAAAACTCATATTTGGATTCAAAACTCAGACAGACTTTTGGACAAATAAGCTAACTGGGAGGCAGTGGTGACCAAGTTGTTCAGTCACTCAGTAGATGACAAATACCTACTGAACATCTCTCAGACACAGTCTGGGTGTGTGGGTTACATAATGGATAAGGCTCTCTGACCTCAAAAAGCTTACATGTTAGTGTGGAGTGACAATGTATAAAAAAGAAAACCAATGATTATTATTTCAAGCAATGGAAAGTACTAAGAAGAAAATCATCAAGGGTTAGGGCAGACCACCCTCATTATTTAGAGGTGGCAGTATTCACTTTGCACACCAAATGTAAACTCAGAGATCCTGAAATGCCCAACACACATCGGACAACAGGTTGTGCTTGTGTCCTTAAAATTCCCCGTCACCACTAAAGAAAGTTTACCGCCTCCACCTGTCTATTGCTGTCTTTCCATCACACATACAGTAATGAGATAAAGAGAAACAGAGGCCTGTGTGGGGAAGAGGGAAAATATCTCTGGAGAGGTCACATTTAAGTAAGGAAGGCAGGTATGAGTCATTGTGAAGAGTAATTCTGAAGAATGCTCTCTGCCAAAGGAACAGCGAGAACTAGGCCTGAGAAGAGAATGAGCTTGCCATCCTTCAAGAACAGTAAGAGGGCCACTGTGCCAGGAACAGTGAACAAGATGGAGTACAGAAAGGCTGAGGTCAGTGAGATAGGCAGTGGCAAGTATTGTGGTCTTTTTAGGCTGTGATAAGAAGTTGGATTTTCTTCTGGATGCAAAATGAAGTCATTGGAAGATTTTAAACAGGAGAGGAACGTGATCTGACCTAGGCCTCAGAAAAGCCAATTGACTTGGTCTTTGAAAATGTACAGTGGGAACAAGGAGTGAGCATGGAGATGGAGTGCCAGCTGGGAGGCTGTTCCAGCATCCCATACCCTGGCCCGTGCTGCAGGGCACACAGCACCCCTTTCGCCAATACACTGTGCTTCTTACCTGTTACGTAAAAGAGGTGGCAGCCAGCACCATGTCTCATCCCATGACTAAGTCATTTCAGTGATCCTTCTGATGGATAGTGCCGTGACAATATGAGCAAAAATATATTTTCATATTGATTAGCATCTGATAGCACACCAGTGAAGGGTTTTTGGTATACCCTGTGACACCCTAACCCATGCTATGAACTTTGGGTTCTTCTTTGTTAATATTGCCTACAATGCATAGCAATTCACAATATA
>VMDR010036929.1:0-10367 GCA_007922815.1 Macrotus californicus | reverse complement strand
AGATAGATAGATAGATAGATAGATAATGCCAGCAGCTGAGACAATAAAATTACATAGTAAATAGTATGGCTCTCTATAAAGAAAATACAAAATAACTGCATGGTCAAGGAGTCCCCTCAATGAAAAAGCATATCAACATATTTGATACATATTTGCATACATTGACATATTTGGATTAAAATACATCCAAAATACCCACTTACTTTACTATAAAACTTTCACTGTTTTTGTTAACAATTGTATTTTACCAATACACCACCAATGTAAGAGAGACCAAGTCTGTGCCATAGGCACTTTCAGGGTAACAGGCGGTATGCTGTAGGCATCCAGTCTGAAAGCCAGGCACGAGATGGACAGGGCTTGGCATTTGGAGACAGAACGAACTGCATAGCACTGACACATCTGAACGGGAGCTCTGAGCACGCTGGAGGGTTTGGGGAGGGGCGCAGCAGAACACCTGACAAACACGACTGCTTTTTGTGTTTCAAGCCCACAAGTTGACAGAGAACTGTCGACACCTTATGGAAAAACCTGAAAAACATTCCAGTGAGCAAGAATCCTGCCGCTCTATTTTCTTCACTTTCTCTCTTTTAATTGTCATTCAGAACAACTTTTGAAGAACAAAGCCCAAGTGCATTCTTAAGTTTGATTCTTTGTTCAAAAAACATACTTGCTTTGTGACATTGCCTGACAAGAAATCACAGTATTTCAGAACTGTTTGACTTCTCAGAGGAATATACAGCAGGTATGGATCTTTTTAAAATTCTACAGATCTTTTATTTAAGCTGTCTTAATAAGTATTTTATATAATAAGGAGACACAGAACATAAACAAAATATAACTCCATATCATAACAAAATTATGATATATTATTATCATATATGGCACCAATGGTATTTTACTGGTTAAAACTAAAGGCAAAATTAGAAATTTGAAAAGTTTCTAAAAGTAGAAAATACTAATTAGGCATTCACAAAGAGGTGTAAAATGAATTGAGGGTACTATTTTATAATAAATTTTAATGAAACAGTCCAATAACAGGGTGAGGTAGATGCAAATAAAAAATGATTTACTGGAATCATTCAAGCTGTGATATATGAAACTCGTAGTTCAGTGAGGGCTCACAGCAGCCACCCAGTCATTTATTTTTCTCTAGCTCTTCCTTCATTTCCCCCTACCCTGTCCTTTCCCATCCACTGAACTTCTACTCATCCATTCCAACTCCCCCATGGTGCCTTACCTGAAATTTACAGTCAGACTCATTAACTCTTTCCCAGACATTGCTTGTTTCATCCAGCTCTGTCTGGATGCTTTTAGAAATGGCATTTACTTCTTGAGAGAGCACTGCATTTTTGAACTACTGTTCATCCTAGAAAATTATTTTTCATGGTGAGCCAATGTGAACTCCCTATGATTTGTGCGTGCATGCCATAACATTTAGACTTTGGTACCTAAAAAGGATTAAAATGGTACAAGGTATAAACGTCCATAATATAGTGTCTCTAGCCTGGATTTAAATCCTGGCTCTGGGAAGTTTCTTTTGCCATGATTTTTAACATAATATGTGCTCATTAGAGCTATTGCAAACTTCAGAAACCATAAAGAAGAAAACATTGATGACCCATACCTCATCTATCAAATGGACGGTAACTATTAAAGTTTGGCCCATCTCTTTCTGGTTTTCTCTCTACCCAGTGTCCTTGGTATCTTTTATCAGAGTTAGAAGCTAAATTGGTTACTGCTTAACAGGCTACTGCTGCAGGCTTTCAACCAGAGTGCACCTAGAATGTCAATGCCAAAGAAGGGAAGCCCATTTGACCTCAAGGACTGGGTTTTCATCCCACCCCTGTTCCTGAGAAAACTTCTCAGGTTATAGAAAAGTGGATGTGGCTGAATTTCTGATTCAAGGCCTTCTTTCTCTGATACTCTGGGGAAAATAAATTTCTAAAGAAGTTACTTTTCATGCCAAGGCCAAATGCTGCTGTTTTTTTTTTTTTCAATGATCTTTTTGGATTTACTTTAAATACCCCCGTTAGGGGAACTCTCTCTTCACAACAGGGCCTTTCCATTATTGGGGAAGCAGAATCTCTCATTTCTTATCCAGCCTTGGCAAGTGATGTCTCTCCTAACCTTTAGAAGCCCCAGAAGCACACTGCTTCATCAGTAAATGCCACTCCACTAGACAGAGCCTGGCCCTGGAAGGCTATAGCCTCTTCCCCTGGCAGAAACTGGTGCGAAAATGGGAGTAAAGCCATTCTATGAAAAGCTGCATCTTAACCTGGTCCTAAGTAAAGGATCCTTATCCAAGTAACTTATATAAACATTTCACAGACCAAGTACAGATACCTGTGCAAAAACACTTGTAACTGATTGCAAAAACATCCACATGTTTTCCCCATACCTTTTTGCAATGTAACTTCATGGTGCCTCCCATTAAGAGTGAGGTCTATTTCTCCACCCCTGAATCTAGGCTTGGCCACGTGACTTGCTTTGGACCACTGGACTTCGGTAGTGGTTTAAGAAAGTCCTTGTGCTTTGGGAAAGTATACTTTACTGTGTTTTAGAACCTGGAGATTGTCTTCTGAAGCCAGGCTAATCTTCTAAAAGATGTGAGACCACACGGAGAAAGGCCCCCACCATCCACAGTCTCAGTCATCCCCGCCGACCAACAAAATCATGAGCTGAGTAAAACGTTGGCTGTTTTAAGCCACTATGTTTTGGGATGGCTTGTTAATGATCAACAATGCTAATGGTACAACACCTTACCCAATCCATTAATCAATATACTGTGGTTAGGACTAGCCAACCACTTAAAATGTCATTAAATTGTGCATTCTGTGATCAACACCTTCAACACAGTCTTCTTCCACTTTCTCTAAAAATAATTCATTATATCAAAAAGAGTATTTTCACATATTTATCCATATTGATACTTGCCATCCTAGTTCATTCATTTAACCACTGTATGAATAAACCCTATAATTATTTTGCCTGTTGAAGATATTTTAGATTTTCATTTTTATTTAATTGAATATTGCCAAATGGCTCTCTAATGTGTCTGTACCAATTTCCACCACCACTAAAATTGTAGGTGAGTTCCCATTGCTCTGCACCCTCACCAACATTGCTATAGTCGTTCCTTTTTTGGCAATCTGCAGGGTATGAAATGGAGCATTAATTTGAATTTCTATCATAATAGTAAAGTTGTACATAATTTCATTGAACATTTATGTTGCTTTTTCTGTGAAATGCCTGTTTATTCCCTTTGCCCATTTTACTATAAGGTTGTTTGTCTTTTTCCTCCTGCTAAAGTTCTCAATGCTTACCTTTTGGTGACTATAAGTTTTTCAGTATCTCCCTCCTTCCCTTCTGTCAGAGGCTTCTTCTTCTGTTTTTAATTTTCCTATAGGCCCTTTTAATGTACAGAAAAGGTCATTTATGAAATCCTTCCTTAACCTGAGGTCATAAGAATACTCCTGTTTTTGACTGGAGAACTGTTAAAGTGTGCCTTTTCAGTTTCAGATATTTTTAAGCCACCTGGAATTTATTCTGTCTCCAGAACCTAATTTACTTTTTTCCATATGGATAACTAATTGTTCTAGCACCAAGCACTGAAAAAGTGCCAAGCACTTTCCTGACCAGCTTTTAATGCTACCACTGTCGAGTATCACGCTTTCATATGTGAATTTAATTGTTTCTGGACTGTCAAGTCTCCCCCTCTCTGGTCTATGTAATAGACATAATGCCAATTCCACAATATTTAGGTTTTTGGCTTTATAATAAGAAATGAAATTTTAGAGAAAATCATCCCCAAATCTGGACTTCCTCAAAATTGTCATGGCTACCTCCTTCTTTCTTCTGTTTCCCCAGGTAAATAATTTATAAGAACAGTCTCTCTGCCAGGGATGACTGGTAATATTCTTCAATGTAAAGACTAAGCATTATAAATCCTCTTTAAATCCTCATCACGCTCAGCCACAAGAACACACACAGAGACACAAGATACACGAGAGAGAGAGAGAGGGAGAGAGCGGGAAAAGAGAGATTTCATTATTCTAGGAAAAAATAACCTTCTAAAATTACCTACAGATTACTGGATTTTACAATTAAATGAAATAGATTTTGAATAGTTTGTTTTCTTTCTTAACTCTGTTAGTACAACATCTTCACCCTCAAGTAGTTGATCTCTTCCTTTGACACTTCGTACGATGTTGGAATACAATGTCAACTTCTAAAAAGGAAGATGAGTCTAAAGAAATAAATTGCTATTTAAAAAGTTATCTGTGACAGTGCAATCAAAGGGATCCCAATGCAGAAGAAAAGAAAAAGGCATCAGGAATCTCCTGTCAGGAAAACTAAAATTAGATTGCATTTATGTTTCAAACAAAAACAAATGCAAAAGCAAAACACTGAGGGAGAGGGCAAATCACACACACACACACACACACACACACACACACACACACACAGAGTTTTCAATCGCTTGGGATATTGGAATCAACTTGACCCTTTTACTGAATTCTTTTACCCTCCATCCCCACCATGGGCTCTTCTTGTAGATTATAAAACGTATTAATGGGGCAAGGTTTTGAAAATAGCCGCAGAGTTTATAAAAATGAATTTGAATGCTATCATTACCTTGGTAAACTACGTGCTCTTGGATTTCACAATGAATCCAGAAATGTGAGAATGAGAACAAAATTTCCTTTAGTAAGGCAGCTTTTCTTCCCAGAAATGTATATCACTTCTCTGTCTTAAACTCTCAGCTCTCACCTTCTCTAGCTTCTCTGTTACTCCCCACTCCCTGAAGAAGCAGCTAGTCTAGCTCCTGAGCTCACACCGGCCAAGGTTAGTAGTGGCCAGAGCCATATACCCACCAGAAGGAAAAGTCTGCAGTTAGCTCTGTGTTGGTATTCTCAGAGTCATGTTAGCCGTGGGCATCTGCGTACCTTCCCCCAAGTACAGCTTTCTCGTTCACTGGGTTTCAGCATGGTTTACATTTAATCCAAAGGCTATTTGTTAGTCCTGACATCCCTCTGAGCCAAGATATCTGACCTGAGGCTCTGATGGTTCTACATGTTTGGTCCGCTACTTCTCCACTAGGCCAACACCTGGCAACCAACTTCCAACCTCTAGCTAAGGTCTTATTCTGAATCGAGTCAATTCTCCACCCTGACACGAAGATTGACTTCAATCATTCCCTCTGCTAACATAATTTACCTGCCAGTTGTGACTTTTTTAAACTCTCCAAGCTGCATGTGATTAATGCCAATATTATTGCATTAAAGTTTTAATTATCATTCATACCCTTTGTGGGTTTTGTAGGTAAGGGTCCCCAAGGAAGCAGATCCTGAGATGAAAACTTGCAAGCAGAAAGAGTGTTTGGTGTACTCTTGGGATCAATAACTTGGGAGGAAACAGGATTGGGCTGAGAGATGAGCTAAACTCATGATGTCATCCAAACAAAAACCTCAGCAGATCCTTCAGAAATCACTGGTGGCCATTCAGAATTGTCCTCAATTTGGGAAGAAGGAGTTGAACCGTTATATTTTGTCAACCAGTCACTGGATGTAGTGTGCCCACAGGAAGAGAGTTTGAAGCGAGGCAAAGTGGCTCTCTTCAGATGAGGCAAGTCTCAGAGAGCGACTCAGCTAAGAGTGATCGGCTGCCGATAATTCCAGCAACTGGGGAATGAGAGCTTCAGTCCTGAAGAGTGACACAGCACGGCATGCACTAAAGTAACTCCATCTCAATCTGAGCCACTACCCTGCCTACTGGCTTGCTGAAGAGGTACTAGGTTTGCTGATGGATGCGAATGCACCGGTTATGACATTAAGTAGAAAAAGGCTTTCTTCTTCCCTCATTCTCCCCTTATTAATAAAATAGTGCTCACTGTACACTCCCCAATTTATTAATAAAGCTGTAAAACAAAGGTGTAAGTCTCACCTCACACCTGTAGTTTTGTTCTGGTCAGGTGTAAAATAAGAAATTTGAATGTGATGTGCATTCCAACCGTACTATTCTATGATGATAATCACATCATGCCCACTGAAATGTGACACAGACACACAAATACATAAAGTTCATGAATCATGAATTTAGAGTTCTATACGACAGTACTCTTAAAATACTTCTCTGCTTCAGTTCCTGCTCCCGGTTCCAGCATTTACAATCCCTCCCTTTTCAGTGGATCATGGGTATCAATACACGCTCTGATACTTTCCATCTTAAATCAAATAAACAAGCACAATTTCCCTTGAACTCTGTATCTCCCACTACTATCCCTGTTTTAGCCTCCTTATCCACAGCTAACATTCTGGAATAGTATTTCTAAATTCCCATTCTCCACTTCCACAGCACCCAACTCATTCTTCCACTCTGCTTCCATTCCCACCAGTGCATCGAAACAGCTCTCTTCAAAGGTGAACATTACCACTGTTTTCCAGAGTCAGCAGTGTCTAATGTCATTGGCGTTAGTGAGGTAACCTAGAGGATGTCGATATAGAGATCCCCAAACCCAGACTGAAGTCCTCAACTTTTAGAGACTGTGCAAGGAAGGAGACTAAAAATGAAGCACCCGGTGACTTAGGAGGAAGATAGAGAAGAGAAAGTGACAGAAGTTGAGCCAACTGAGTCAGCTGTGCCAAAGCTGGGTTTTGTTCTGGCTTTCTTCCCCAATGCTCTCCTGTGCTTCCCACCTTTCTTTAGCATAAATTGGTACACTCAGGAAATTTGAGTTACCTTTAGCATTAAGCTAAAAATATGACGTAGAGCATAGACTCATTCCAAAATAATCACCGAGTCCCTTTAAAAATATATATAGAACACAACTTCGGATTATCCAATGGTTTAAATCATCTACATTCCATTATCTCCCATTCAACTGGGTTCCCATGAGCTGAGTATGAATCCCTGCGGCAGAGGATTTCCTCTAGCCGTGTCGCTCACTGGGTTCTATTTTTCAAGTGCTGTATAACCCTGACATTACAAATAAATAGGCTCCAAATCTCCATTAAATTATCTGTTCTTCTCCTTTGCTGAATACAGAATTGTTGTTTTGGCTAGAATTAGTCAGGCACAGTTAGTACAATAACACTCAGTGCCTTCCTGTGTAGCACCTGCTGCATGTTATTTATTTCTTGTTAGCTACATAGTACAACAAATTGTGTCTTTTAACAGCTCATTGAGTAGAGGAGGAAGAAGTGATGGCAGTGGGATTGTTGATAATGTTCAGGGATGTCAATATATCACTTCTCAAATAATCCAGCCAGTAAATTTGCAATAATACTACTCGTTTCTTTGGAAAATGTTTCTGTGACATGCTTTCCAGATAACCTTGAACAGACAGCAGCATAGGTAGAATAAGTGCAGACAGTGGCCCACGACTTCAACCTGTTAGCAAAGGCAATTTTAATTGAATAAATGCAGTATATGGAAATGAACCAATATTTCTTTACAAAGATATTTGAAATGTTAAGATAGTGGTCAGATAGTAAATTACCATGCATTATTCAGAGTTTTAGATTTAACAATATGGTTAAACACCACACGTTCAAGAGAATAAAATTTACGCTAAGAACTTTTCCAGGGTACTACCATGTCATTGAAACATCTAGAACAGCACAGCTGTATTAAGGTCTCTCTAATTGGTGCATATGCACACATTTGACAATTTCACGTCCTACCCGGTAATTCAGTTTCACCCATGGACAGAATTCAACAAACAGCGCTTGAATAAAGTACAGGGATGGGCAATGACTACCAATTTTTTTCATCTGTGCATTTTGTTTTATTATGTTAGAGACTCTAATTGAACTTTGTTCCAAGCTATTAAGCTATGACAAGAGACTGCAGAGATAAGATTTCACTGACATATAGAACAAAGAAAAAGAAAGGGCGTGAAAATTACAATGACAAGGTTGCCTTTGCAGTTTTGAGGTGGTAAAATGAAATCCCTGACTAATAGGCCTAGCTAACACAGGGATGGTGAGGACGTGAAGAAGGGACAATCTCCAGTGGAGCCCAAGAGGCTTCTCCAAGGACCCTAATAGATACACACTGTTATTGCAAAGTTCAAATTGCAAAACAAATTAAAGTACGCCTCCAATTGTTATAAGCTGTACAGGAAGTCCACATACAAGGAATTAATTAAGAAGAATTAAGAGTAAATTGTTGATGTTATCTATGTTGCTTTCTTTTGTTTGTTTTAGAAAACGCTAAAATCTTTTCTTTACAAAATTTTATAAATTACTTAGTCTTCTTTGTCGTCGGGAACTCAAAGTTTTGAGGCTCTAATTCTGCAATCAAGTTTGGAGTATCTTTGTTTTTTAAATGTTGTAATTACTTGTACATCCTGATATAAATAGTGGATAAATATTTTACCTGTTATTACTTGGCTCATTGTGAACATACATGCAGAGAAGTTTATTGAAAGCATGTTAGTACTGAAATTGAAAAATAATGTGTTGAGAAATAGAGAAATTAGAAAAGACTATCATAATGATTTCACAAATTCTTTACTGAAATGACTGCTGTTTCAGTTTCTTATTTATTTTATATCATTTATCGATTTTTTTTATTTGAAGGTCAAAAATTATTTGCTCACTGTAAAGGATATATATTTTTTATAATCTAGAAATCACTTCTGGGAAACCCAATGCACTTCTTTAGGAGATCATGCAATCTGGAGACTTCATGGATTGAAGCAATCTCTCACAATTTTTCTTTAAGGATTTTAAAGAAAAAAAATTAAAGAAAGAAAATTTCATAGTATCTAAAACACCTAAAAAATGCTTATTGACATCACCACCATTACTACTGATACAGTGTCACTGCAAACAATTATTATCTCACAGCTCATGTGACATGATATCTACCGTTCCAACATCCCATCAACCTCAGCCAGTGAGCCGCACCAGGAGTAGTCCTTTCAGAAACGTCTCTACCGAAGGAGCTCTTTGCAGATGAGCTCAGATAAAGGCAGAGCACTGGCCTATGTGAATGCAATATTATGTCCCAACACTGGAGGTGGATTTTATATTCAATTGCTTTATTCCAGGACAGCCATACAACTGGGGACCTTTGCCATCAGTCAATAAAATCTCAGACTACTATTGTTTTAGTCAAGCCACATATCATTCTGTCACATTTGACTTATTGAGTTGTTCAGATCCCCACTTTAGAACTGTGTATGAGTCTCGGTATGGAAAGAAAGCACTAAGGAAAAGAGACACAGTACATTAATTCACCGCAGAGTGAAGGCAGCCATCAGTTTAGTCTTTCTGATAATGTCAGTTACATCACTGGTAGCAGATAAATTAATTTTAATACCTCTATCTTAACTTATTTGCCTTATCAAAGATGAAGTGACCCCTAAAGCACACTTATTCAGAGTTTATGCTATCAATTTTTTATCCAAGTCCTCATGTTGGAAAAATGTGATTTAAAGCCATGTTGCTTTATAAAATGTTCAGACAGAACTATGACAAATCTGTAACCAAGCAAACTAAAGATTTGGTGAAATATACTACAATTTCTTAAGATATATATTTGCTGTGCTTCAATTTGCAAATAAATATAAAATATTTCCTCACTGTTAAGACAATAAATTTTTCTTGCCAGTGAACAGGTCATTTAATGTTACTAAATTCAGAGTATGTGAATTACAGAGAATTTTCTGATAGGGAAAGCATTCAGAATAAGTTTTTCTCAGAGACAAAAAGGACAGAAAGAAACTTTAGTATAATCATAAATAATCCAGGCATTCTTCTTTTTCACAATTCAGGAAATGTTTAATTATTTTACCTAGTACTCGAGTATATCTTGCATCATAAGAAAATAAATTAGTCTACTATACTACTACTTCCCTAATCTTAAAACTGTTAAAGGAAAAAAGGAGCAAACCTTTGCCCTTGGGCCAGGCAAAGATTTCTCAAACAAGACATAACAAACACAAACTATAGAATAAAAACATTGGTAAGTTGGATTTTGTTTTTAAAAAATCACAAATATTTGCACTTCAAAAGGCAATGCTCACCAAAAAGAAGGCAAGCTAAAGAATGGAAGAATATAGTTGCAATATATGTATATGACAAATAACTTATATGCAGAAAGAGAAAAAGAGAACACAACTCAACAATTAAATAATTCAATCAAAAATGATCAAAATATTTGAATAGACTTTTTGTCAAAAAAAGATATATGAATGGTCAAATAGCACACAAAAAGACAATCAGCTTCATTCGGCATTGGAAATCAAATTAAAAGCACAATGAGATTCTAGCTGATGACTATTTACATGACTAAAATTGAAAAGTTTGACGATGAGTATTGGTGAGGATACGGAGCAACTGAAACACTCATACACT
>VMDR010036928.1:0-10368 GCA_007922815.1 Macrotus californicus | reverse complement strand
AATTGTATCCCATGCCCCCCATTCTTCCATTAAGTAGACACATTTATAAAAAAACATCACTTACAAACATCCAGAGTTTGTCTTCATTTTATCCCTGAAAAATAAAAAATGGAAGAAATGTTTAGATTCACCCCCAAAATTCACATATTATATCACTGATATCTGCTATTATTTTCCTTTTTCTCCTATTCATAATATCAACTGCAATAATACATGCAAATGTACTTTACTTGGTGCCCAACGTGAATTAGTTGTCCAATATGTGTTTACTTGGTTTTGTGTTGGTTCATTTGTTTCAGAATTTGTTCATTTCCCTTTATAATTTGAAAAGATATGAATTATAAATTTAATCAGGATAGACCCAGGTTTATAATTCACAGAATTTTCTAAATCTCCAGAACAAAAACAATCTTTTCCATGAATCTTATCACTGTTCTATTTTTACTGATAATCTCATAGATATGACTCATCAAAATTCTGCATGTGTGTGTGGGTATGTACGTGTTAAAGGATAGGAGAACTTAAATTTTTGTCATGCCCACACCAACATACCTAACTTAAGCATTATCTCTTCTTACATTTCAATGCTCTTGTCTATCTGAGTGTGATGGCCTCACCTTTGAAGGCGCTGGAGCGCTCTCTAAAATTTCAGTGCAAATATTGAATAATCTCACTCCAAGATACCATAACAAGATATGTAAAGAGCAAAATCACATAGTTAACCCGACCTACGTAAATAGCTTATTCATTTCAGGGTTTTGTTTTTATTTATTTATATTTTAATTCTCCACGTGGAATTTTGCCTATATGCAGCTTCATTTCCATAGTAAGCATATTAAACATTGTGAAAACAGTTCACTAACAAAAAAATCCCTGCATAATTAATTTCATGCATTAGTGCATTACTTATGCATTATTTTTCCTCATGAAAAATGTTAACAGCTAAAATGATATAATGCATTTGCTGGTTTGCTTACTTGCTGTCTCTCTTCTACACTAGAATATAAGATTTGTGAGGCCAGGAACTGTGTCTCTTTGCTGTTATACCCTCACTCAAAACAGTAGCTGCACATATATTAGATGCACAATAAATATTTGTTGAAGAAATGATCACATTAATAAAAACAAAATGAACGCCTTTTTTGCACTTGCTCGATCTTATGGAAGGGCAGAAATTTACATTACCAGGTGGGACAGGATGACTAGTGTGGGCTACAGGTGAATATTTCACTTCCTCCAGGTCATTCAGGCTCTGTTCAAACTCCAAGAAGTTTAGGCTATGCTGACATAGTTTCTCCTGAGGGCAGACTCTGTTAACACAAAATAAAGTGTCATATTTCAACACGATTCTTTTTCCTCACCCCTGCCAGAAGCAAGAAAGGATTTTTCTCCAACAGTCACTGTGATAACCTGGTAGAGCTTCAAGAGATAAAACTCACAAAAAGCATGGTACCCCACATATGACTTTTGTCTCCCAGACTCGCCCACACTGAGCTTTCAGAACGTCACAAATCACAGTTCACGATCCCCTAACCCAGGACTGTTCCTGCAGTTTTTTGCTGGTAGATTTCTGCTTTGGTAATTTGTGATTCTCTGTATTTGCCCATCTCTCCAGTTTGGGGGACAATGGTTTTCCCTGTGACCTCATGTCTCCTACAGATCCAAGAAGAGTTGATTGTTCAGCTTGTTCACTTTTAATTTCTTAGGATGCCGCAGTGACTTCCAAGCTTCTCACATGTTGAACTGGAAATCAGTTCTTCCTCCTGTTTAAGAAATTTCTGCTTGACAGAAAATCGGTAAGATTCCCTCCTATGTTTCTTTCTAAAAAATTTATAGTTTGAGGTTTACATTTAGGTCAATGATCTATTTTGTTTGTTTTTGTGAAGTAAAAACTGAAGTTTATTTTATTATTTGTATCTATTATTTGTGCTTATTATTAATTGTATTTATTATTAATTATATCAAATAATACAATTTGTTTATTATATTATTTGTGGCTGTCCCATATTTCCAGCACAATTGTTGAAAAGATTATTTTTTACCCCATTGAATTGCCTTGGTAGCTGTGGGAAAAGTCAGTTGGCTATATGTATGTAGTTTCATTTCTGGTTTCTCTAGTCTGTTTTATTTACGTACACCTTATCTTTATGCCAGTGTTACACTGTCATGACCGTTGATCTTGAATCTTGAATTCAAATGGTACAAAATCTTCCAAATTTGCTCTTATTTTTCAAAATTATTTTGACTATTCTAAATTCTTTGCATTTTCACATGTAATTGGAATGTACTTTTCAGTTTCAGTGGCTGCTGAGACCTTGATGAGATCAATTTAACCTAAACATAAATTTGGGGATAAAGTACATTTTAACCTTGATTACTTTGGTCCATTTGACACTTTTTAAGCTTTGTTAGAGCAGTTCCAGAAGAGCCTACTTTAGGCTACTTTAGTCCTGCCACTGAGCATTTTGTGTGTCTCTCCCATGCCCTCCAGGTAGCCAATGGACTCCCAGGCATGTGTGACCTCAAAATTTATCCAGCTTAGCATTCCCCAGAAGTTTTCTCTTCTCTGGCCTGATGGAGTTCAATCTTATGCATGCAGTTTGATGTGCAGCCAAAGGTTCAAAGAACTCCTCTGCCTAATTCCATCCTCTGCAGGCCTCTGACTTCCATACACCAGCTGGCTCAGGCATTCCCAACAATTTCTGTCTTCTCAGCCCCCAAGACAACACTGTTCTCCTTGCCTATGTCCTGCCAGTGCCATGATCCACAACGTGCTTTTAGACGGAAAACGAGGTAACAGTGGCTCTAACCTCTTCGTGAGGTGTCGTACTCATGTGCTATGCTTTCCAGTTTTGGGAAACAACTCTTTCATTAATGTTACTCAGTTTTCAAGAGTGGAACACAACATCTAGTTCCAGTTACTCCAACATGGCCAAAATTTGAACTTGGAAACTTTTAAATGGAATTTTCTTCTCTGCTTTTTGCTTCAACAATAATTATATATGAACCGTGGTTTCCATGGCGGCTTTATAAAAGACTTACAGGTGAAGCATTTTTCTCCTCTGTTCTTTTTTTCACTTTTCCCCCACAGAAGCAGAAATTTTACTGAATCATATTCTTTACTTCACGGCACCCCATCATCATTCTGCTAGGGTGATTAGTGCTAAGAACACAACATTTCATTAGCTCAGCATCCTAAATAATTATTTTTCATCATGTCACAGCCCAGTGTAAGCCAGGCAAACGCTACATGGGGCCTTTTCTCTGGCTGATGACTCAGGTACCCAGGATCTTTTCATCTTGTGATTCATCTTGCTGAATTCACAAGAGGAGAAAAGGGAACAAGAGGGTGATCACACATGAGGTGTAATGATCAGGCCTAAAAGTGCTGTTTCACTTCTGCCACATTCCGTTGTGCAGAACACAGTCACACGGTTTCTGTGTACTTGATGGAGTCTAAAAGACAGTTTTCCTTTGTGTTCAGTAGGAGGGAATGTTTTTGTGAATAATGAGTCTTCACTGAAAATGATGATTCATGCAAGATTTCTCTATTATTTGGTTTTATGTAACTTCTCCCCCTTATCTTTGATTCTTTGTCCCATTAACATCCTAGCAACACAGGCACCTAGTCTTTATTTTGATATGAGTTTTACTGAAAAAAATGGAGAGTTACTTACACATACATGTATAGTTTAAATTGTATTTAAATTATACTACACTCTATTTTTTGCTTAATATATTTTAATACACTTCTGCTGCCATATATATCTCTATATACTACAGACTTTAAAAATTTTCAATTACTTAGTATCACATTCTGATTCTGATTCAGTATTTTAAGGTGAGTGTGTATATGTGTGTGTCACATGGCACTGTACTGGCTCCGACTCCTGGCAATATGATGAATGGGGGGCATCCACAAAGTCCTGTCCCCAGCAGACCTACTCAACTCACAAAGACTCCTGTCCATGGCTTCTTTTGTGGAGTCAGTCCATCTCATATTTTGTCTTTGTCTTTTCCCGCTATTATTGTCTTTTCTAAAGATCCCCATCTTCTCATGAAGTACCTGAAGCTGCTTCAGTTTGCCATTTTTGCCTCCAGGTATGTTTCAGGTTTAATTTGCTCAAGTACTCACTTGTTCATCCTCCTGGTGATCCACGGTATTCATAGAGCTCTCCACCAACACCATATTTCAAATAAATCAATATTTTTTTCTATTGGCCTTCTTCACTGTCCAGCTTTCACATTTGTACATAGTAATTGGGACTGCAAGGTTGTGGATGATCTTAGCTTTTGTCTCTGATGACACATCTTTGTTCTTGGTGATCCTTTCTAATTCCTCATTGCTGTTCTTCTAAGCCTCACCCTTCTCTTGATTTTCTGGCTACAGTCTCCATTTGAATTGATGTCTGAACTAAGGTAAGCAAAATCTTAACAATTTTAATGTCTCCATGGTCAATATTAAAATTGTGTATTGCTTTTGAGTATTGGCTACTCCCGAATCGATGCAGGTCTCTGAGTTTGTGACGGTGAGGATGGGCGTTGGGGAGCAGTAGAGAGCAGTTCTAGAGCACAGTGTCTGATCCATCTTGTCTCTTTGGGTAAAGTTTGATTATGAAATGCATCTTTTGTGTCAGGTTAACATTTGAAAATCATATGAAAGGTTAGACATCCTCTCCTCAAATAAACACTAGAGAATTACAAAGATAATATTGAGTGTGTTGCAAAGAACATCAAAATGAGAACTGAGAGTCTTGAGATTGGACTACCAATTTAAGAGTAATCTACATCCAAGCCTATAGCTAAAGAAAAAACATTCCATCTGTATTATAAACATCTTCAACAAGGGTGGCATTGAGAGATGCTATAAAGTATTATCAAAGCTTAGGGCACTAGCTGTATCTTTTTGGTAGGCAACACCAGTCAGAAAACCCTGGTATGTAAAAGAACTTGGGAAAAGCATCTGACTCCTGATCATATTCAAATACATTTTTTAAAGTGTTGTGACTTTTCAAACCTGAAGATGCCATAAATTGCCCAAGACACTGTACTGACCCATTCTAAGGTTGATGTACAACTCTGTAAGACCCTCTGAAAGTTTCCTCTGAGACACAATATCCATCATTCTAAAAAAAAATCTCACGGCTCATATTCCAGTTAAACATTCATCTAAGGAGTGAACATTCATGAACTAATTTGAAATATCAAAATTAAATGTGAAGAAGACAGTGTAATGAAGGTCAATGATCTAATTTTTTTCATTTCCATAGCTTCGTATATAACATCAGAAGGCACTGTGAGCTATGAAAGACCTGCGGTGATAGCGAAGCTACAGGACCAGAGCGGACATGAGGCTGAATGGCAGACAAAGGATTCTGGTACTGGGTCAAGATTCTTCAGGAGTGACAGCAAGTGGAGGAGATACAGAGAAACTGAGGCAAGCCAAGGAACTATTCTAATCAACCAGGAACATCCATCTTTTACTTTTCTAATTCACTGTCTGCCTATTGCATATTTTGAGTTTATTTAAAAATCAGAGAAAAGACAGACATTTAGATGGGGTAAGACTTCATATTATATGTAGATTTTCTTGCTGTACCAGCCACTGTGGGGAAATAAGAAAGTAGTTGAAACAAATGCTTTGTCAAAGAGTAGCAGATTATGGTGGGAGGGGGTAGTTAACAAATACTGTTGTCCATCTACATACCAGGAATTTCATGAAAGACATAGAAGTATAGCATGGGATGTAGTCTTGCAGGATTGATTTCACTGATTCAGTCTGGTTGTCATTGTGCAGCTGATGAACAGAGGCTAGCTGGAGACACAAGAAAGATTTTGTATAATGTTCTTCAGAATCAGGATGTGGATTGAGGATGCTTTTAGAAATCTGGTGCAGGATGAATAAGAGCTCAGGATGGGAGCAAGACTGACTCAGTATGAATCTTAGCTGTGGATATTACTACAAAAGCAACAACATCAATTCTAAGGAAAATACCACAATATCTGGTTGAATGAGAATAATGCAACTTATTTACCTGTTCCATGTTGATGGACATGAGTTGTTTCCAGATTTTACAAAGAGTATTGATATAAACATTAATATATACATGGGCACATGAACACTTTTATGTTTAGAAGAGGAATTCTGTATGAGGGCATGTGGAGTTGATGGACATGACTCCAGTGGAAAATTAAAGGATGCCTTCATAAACTACGGAGCTGCACCGAATTCTATCTCTGCTACTTCTGATGTTGATGTAATGTCTTCTTTACCTAATTTCTTTGATTCTTAATCCACAGTCATAAACTTGTCTGTCATCCTTTCTTAATAGTAATTCCCTTTAAAACATGAATATCCTAATGACAAAATCCTTGCCTCTGTTTCTGATACTTCATTGCTCATCTGATCAAGTCCCACTTAACTGTCTCAGTTTCTTTTTTTTTCTTCCCCAGCCCTTGCTGTAGTTCCTACAGGAAGTTTCTAGCCCCAGCTGTTCTTCAGTATACATTTTCCTGTGGTTATCTCATATATGTCTCCTCTTTTTATTGTGGATAGGTGTCTTATTTTGTTTTGCTTGCTGTTTGTTTTTTAAAACTGTGCGCTGGCCTGCATCTGACACCCTTAAGTTCAGGACCATACTAATTCACTTTAATATCCCACCACCAGGTAGGCAGACTGCACAATACCTAATGACTAATTCATTTTAATATCCAATTACCAGGTAAGCAGACTGCATGACATACAGTGGATGATATATACTACTCACAAATACATGAATCATTGAACATATACCTCAGTTCATATTAACTGGGTCTTTTGTTTAGACATTGAGTGTCCTCTTTTTAGTGGATTATAAATATTTTTCTGTTGCTCTCCTATTATTTTCTGCTGCACATAAGGCCTACTGTTTTAACATGATTTTTAAAAATTCTTTTGAGTAGTTATTCTTATGCGTATATGGATGGGGAGATGTTAATTTTAAGGTGTATGCATTTCATTTAGAGGTCCTTGCATGGGATAAAGCAATCTTCTCAGCTTCACGGAGTGTTACTGAGGCTAAGCTCTATCACACTTCCTTACTCACTTAAATATTGGTTTTTAGTCATTTGGATTATTACTGTTATCTAAGCCCTTTTAATCATATATATTACCAAGGTCTATATTTGTGATTTAACTAGAGTGAAGATATCAATGTTATTTTCAATCGGACTCACACATGTATTTAATTTAGTTAGATCTCTAGTAAGTGTCTATTATTAGGGATAGATCTGAAATTGAAATTGACAGGAGTATAAAGTGCTCCCACTTCTCCAGAATCCCAAATGGGAGCAAAAAATAAAGTCTCAAATTAACTAAAAATGTATAAATAAGCTGTCCCCTGTTTCTTGGTAGGTAATCAATAAGAGAAGATAGATAGATAAATAAATAAATATGGATGGGTGTAAGCAATGGTTATGGAATCAAGTACATGTGTACCAAGCATCTTTGTTTTGTCATTACTTTTAGATTGAACCAGTGTTATTTGTGGATATTTACCAGGTTAGGGTAAAGGACTAACCTAAACTCAGGCTTTCTGTATAGAACATTAAATACGTTAGTTGAAAAATCATGTGTTATGTTTGTTTATAAAAGTGTGAAAATGATGTAATTTTGTCCCTGAAAATACATTTATGAGGTTAATATCCTTTTATATTCATTTGAAGGCTGGTAAGGATTCATTTTCTGGGCCTGAAGGTTGTTTTTATTCCGTGAAGTGTTATTTTGACAATTATAAATGTCAAAGATCTAAAGAAAAGCACTTCTGCACAGTCCATTGGAAAAAAAATGAATCTACTAACACATAAAGCAAATTATAAATTTCATGTTTTCAAGTATCTTCACAGATGTATGCCTTGATTTTTAGTTTCCTTTTCAAAATACTGCTACTGATTCCTATCTGCTCTCTTCACAAGGTTGTCCTAAGACCCGGGCAAGATGGGTATAAAAGCAATTTGAAAAATATTAGGGGTTTTGAAATTAAGAACTTCCATGCTAAAGTGCCATTAAACCAAGTGCTTCATTTTCTAAGTTCTGGTCACACTCACATGGAGACTGAGCGCAGTGGGTAACTGCAGTGCCGAGAGTGTACTGGGCCACTGAGAAAGAAGTGGCGGCTTGGGAGGTACTCCACAGGTTCCCTTTCATTCCGACATGGTAAAACGAATCAGTTCCTATACATCATGTTTCACTTGGGTTTTTCTTGGTGTTTCCTTACTTTGGGGAAGTGTCTTTCTTATCTGTGACTAGCTGTTCATTTGTAATTTAGGAAATGCCCCTTTATCAGCTTTAGGAATAGTTCAGGAAATAAAGATGAGTTTTCTAAATGAAATATAGTCCATATACTAGGTAATATTTACTTTTTGAAAATGCATTTTGGTTAAATCATTGTACCTCAATATTTAAGATTCACTGTTCTAAGACTCTGAATGCTATTTTAAACAATATTGATTAATACGTCAGACATACAACCATATATCTACATGTAATATATAGGTAGACAAATAGGTGCAAATTATATGCATACATGTCCATAGATAAATATTCACATGCATACATACATATGTGTCTGGAAAAAATGTAAACTTGCCTTGTTGAAATGTATTCTTAAAACTACACTGATTATTCATATCCAATAACATAAAGCCCAGTACCTTTCTCTTGTTGTCTTGCTGAGTCATGGAAATATTGTTGCTGCAGGGACTGTTCTCATTTAGGTGAGTTTTTGTCTGCTAATCTTCTATCATTATTTGGCATGAGCAGCTCACTGTGCATTTCTCTTCCTCTGAGTCATGTGTTTGAAGGCATTTTACTGGGCTCTCAAGTGTGTGTAAACAGTGTCCACTATAAAGACTGCTCTCAGAATGTGAAAGGGAAACTCCGTGACTTATGGCAAAAACACTCCATATATTTCTCCATTTTGTTCTTTGAAAATATGAGTAACATGGTATAATGGAAGAGGCATGAATATATATTATAAATCTGAATATCAGGTCACTATTTCATTATTTATATTCATAAATAGAGATGTTAGTGCTTATCCAGAGATGACAATCAATCAAATTGATCCAGAATTTGTATTTTCCAGATAGTGTTATTGGCTTAGTGGAGTCAGGGTGCAGTGACTTATCACTTACCTCTTGGCTGAACAGGTGAATTTAAGAACTTTCAGTTAAAAATATATGCTGGCTATCTGCTTCTAAATGCCTGAGATTCCACCGTGGTAGGAGACAGACTCACAAGGAGTTATACCCTTAGATCTTCTCCAACACCTCTTATCCCCTTTAGTTTTATAAATCCCTATGGAGTTTGCTTATGAGCCATTCACCTTTTAATGAAAATTCATGCAGTAATTATTTTTGAATAGCTTATATTCCAGATACCAGGTGAGACATGATATTCTGGAAATAGATAAAAAATTATTGCAAGTTTTAATTTTTTATGTTTGAGTCAGCTCCTAAAAGGAGGAACAGGATGGAGAGCTTTTGTACAGATCATTTAAACACTATGGTCCATCTTCCCACCCTTGTCGGGCAGCAGATAAACTTTTATTTGTTCACAAATTTCTGAACCATCAAAACAACTACACACTGCGAGTCTTCTATTCTCTCACGTCTTGTCCACAAACTCTGTTACTATTTTCTCCTTTTAAATTCATGTTTCATCTTTCAAATTTGATGTGCATTGTTGCCTTGCCATTTGCCTTTGACTTCTCGACTGATTTTGCCTCCTTACAGCAGTGCTGACCTCTGTCCCTTGCAGAAAACCCCTGCTAGTTCTAACTTTACACTTGGGAATTTATTCTTTTACTTACTAATCCACTTGTCCACTTTTGATACCCATGTAGAATTTACACTGCCAAGGAAAAGCTACAGAACGAAGACACTGGGGCAACCAGGGCTGAGGTTTTCAAACAGGGATAGTTTGTCTGCCTTACCTTGCCATCATCAAAAGCCATATCGATGAGAACACAAGGGCCCATTTTGTGCCCAGGGTGGACAACCTGTAGGATGTACATTTTGTTGTTCAATTTGTATTGCTTTTTTTGAAAAACAAAGGGAATTCAGAACACTCAAGAAAGTACATTTTACATATGGCCGTCATTCTGACTCTGAAATTAAAATATAAAGTGGGATCTCTTGATAAAAAAGATAAAGTGTGATCAGAGCACTACATACATAATCACTCTAGTCTCAAGTTGTAATAAATTTATATCTTGAAAGATGTCTATTTACAAATTTAAAACTTATTCTGTTTTATTGTGTTAATTTTTATTTTTCGAGCCTTAAGTGTTGCCTTCTTATTCTCCATTCCTTGAACTATGAACTTCC
>VMDR010036927.1:0-10367 GCA_007922815.1 Macrotus californicus | reverse complement strand
TCAGTGCTGTAATAAGTATGATGCATTAGAACTGATATTACAACACTCTGTATTGACTGCATGTATTTTATTTAGTTACATTTATATAATTTTTACTATTTGTCAACCTAAAAATAAATGTCTGTTTCAACTTTCCTTTTAATTCTTTCTGCTTCAGAAATTTCTGCTCTCTCCACTATTCCTCATCTTTCCAAATGGGACCTATGAAAAAACACATTTTCACTCATTTCACTATTTACATCATTTATATTTATCTCTAATATATTTCATACCACTTCACTAAGTGTTATGTAAACATGTTGTTAACATAAAAGGAACCGAAGTTAAATTGCTTTTATTTTGTTCAATGATGCTGAGAACTAGGTAAAATTCCAATATGCATCAAGCATAATTTCCTGAATATATCTTCACTCAAAAACTTCTAGTATTTTAGACAATAAAATTCATAGAGTAATTTCTGCCTTATCTCATAATCAGATTTCAGATAACCACAATCAGCTTCAACAAAACCACAAGTCCAATGTAAGGTAATAGAAGGCTCCTGGGCAGGGAGAAGGTGGTTGTCACAAAGATCCTGCACTATGGGTGAGGCATGGAATTATTCTCGGGAAAGAACAAATTGATTTAGTGTGTGTGCTTGACTAAAGTAAACAGTAAAGGGTAAATAGTACAAATCCAAAAGAGTCTGTGGGTAGATTAGAAAAAGAACACTTCTCAAGAAGGACCTAGCAAATAATTGGGAGACCCAAAGGCCATTATTCATCCAGCCATTGATCCCACATGTATGTATTGAGCAATGTTAAGTGTTAAGCTCTATTCCAGGTACTAAAGATATAAAGCAAATAAGACAAATGAAGCTCTTGCTCTCAAGAGGCTTACATTCTATTTGGATAAGGACATACAGAGAGATATACACAAAATGAACAAAGTAATATGTGTACCAGAGTCTGATGGGGATAAATAGAAAACTGTACATGATTTTTTACCAGGATGGTCAGAGAGGACATTAATAGGGTGACATGTGGGCTTAAGTTAGGGAAAAAGCAAGCTGTGGACATAGAGGAAAACAAGCATCGGAGTAGAAGACAGAGCAGCAAGCACAAGAGATGTACTTGCTCTGTCTGAGGAACAGCGAGGAGGCCAGTGTGCCTTCATCCAGGTGGGACGTGGATGGGTGGTAGAAAATGAGATTGCAGACAAACCAAATGACCAGATTACACAGCACCTTATGGGCTATGACAGTGCTTCTTTATTTTTTTAACTCATGAAAAACCAGCATAGTTTGAGAAAAGAGGTGTGCATGACATAATCTGGAGCTTCACTTCTTAAAGGTCATTCTGGTTTCTGGGAGAACACCGAACTTGAGAACATGGAAATCAGCTAGTGGCCTAGAAGATATGGAACTTTAAACCAGGGTGTCAAGAGTGAGAGAGCCAGTCAAGCAGCAGATATTTTTCTAAGGTAGAGCTCACAGGATTTGCTGAAGAATTGGTTATGGGGTGTGAAAGAAAGAAAATAATTATCATATTCTCCAACCTTTTAGGCCAGAGCAACTGGAAGAAGAGGGTGGTTATTTCCTGACATGAATAGGACAGAGGAGGCTTTTGTGAGGGAAAATCAACAGGTTGTTTCAAGACCTATTAACTTGGGAGGTACCTTTTGGGCAGCCAAGCAGAGAGGATGAATACACACTCAATATTCGGGACTGGTAGCAGGGCCCGAGATACAAGTTTGTTGTTATCAGCATGTAAATACTATTTCAACCTACAGGACTGGGTAAGATCACCCAAGGACCCAGCACAAACAGAGAGGTCCAATGTAAGAACACTGAGACGTGTTAATATTTCCAATTCTGATGGAGGAAGTAGAACCAACAAAAGGGACATAGTTGCAAAAGTCCTTACAACTGGAAGAAAATCAAAACATGAGAAGTTCCTAGAAGCCAAGGGAAGAAAGGGATTTCAAAGAAAAAGGAGTGATGGACATGGTGACGTGCTGTGGACAAAGAATAGGCTCTAGATCATGTGGCTTGTGGATTTCAGGAAAGCCAGAGTAAATGGGAGGAGGGGACACCTAACGGAGACAGGGGAAATGAGAATTTAAATGAACAGACCTGAAAGATCATTGTTGACTGTTATGTATATCATACCTGAGAACTAATGTTGGAAAATAGTAGTACAGGCCCCCCCAAAATCTCATATATAAATTTGAAGGGAATGAAAAGGATAAATAGGTTGAACACCAAAGCAAAGACACTTTTACACACACACACTCTCTCTTCCATATCAACCCAGGAAAGAAATGCACTATTGATGTTTACGAGGGAGAAGATCATACAGAAACTCTCAATGTCTATTGGCAGCTACAAATATTATTCATATGTAAATTATGTACTATTTTCTGTTAATTAAATATCTCAATAAAACTTTTAAAAAGGGTTTTCTCATTTCAAATATTTCTAGGAGTTCTAGGAAAGGGGAATATGCCAATTGACAGTATTCTATGAAATCAATCACCTGGGAAAATCCATGTAACAAATGCAATGGTTCAGGTGTTACATGGTCTAAAATTAAGATTTCTGTTTTAACAAATGTGGTTTTCTGGTTTCCCTAGCAACTGAGAATGACAGGTGACCGAAGAAAAGCAGTAGAGAACAGAAGACTAACCAGAAAAATACAGCAATTTCAGTCCATTAGATATTAGATGAAAACTGTTCTGCCTATTTCAATGGTCCCTACGGCCAGCATTGTTTTGCTATAAAGAACAATGATTAATGCTTATTATAATGGACCTGAGTCATCGTGAAATGGTTAAATTAATTCAATCTTATACTCTTATCTACAGCATGTAATACAGTTATGAATAATGTTTATCAGAAGTGGTTAAAATCAAGGAGTTTGACAGATTAGCTTTGGTTGACTGAAACATTCATTTACCCAGAAAGAGTGTTCTGATGCCACATATAGAAGGCATTAACTAAAGCAGTCAAATAACCATAAGATTTGAAAAAAATAATAATTGCATTAATAAATAATACATAAGTTGATCAATGTATTCAATAAAAATTTATTAACTGCAAATTCATTGTTCTTAGAAATGGGAGAAGAAATAAGTAAGACCAATCTTCTAGCATTTCGGAGCTAATACTCTAGCTGTGGGAAAAGAGTTGATGTCATCCAAATTCCTCAACTATTTTCCAGGCCCAGTGAAAAGTAGGTGTTTGCTTGGTCATAATCAAGATATTGCTGGGAGAGAGGAATGAGTGTGGACTTCTCAATAATGAAATGCTAAAAGTTACTGTGCACGATGTACCAGTAAGTCTAAAATTGGCATCAAGAACAAGTAGACAACATTTCTGGTTTCTGTAGCCCCTTCCCAAACTGAGTCTATTAGGTAAATCTGCAATATAGCCCTGAGAATTTTGATGACAGTAGCTATACTGAAATGGTTTTTTCCTACCACAGCTATAGGAGAACTACAGTCCAAAAAATATGATTAGACATCTCTAGTTAAACAATAAAGTGTTAGATACTAGAAGGTTTAGAAATTCATATAATTTGTATTGGATTTGAACTTAAGATCTATGGCTATAACAAGTCTCTCAGATGCTCCAAGCTGTTTCTAACCATCAATTCAATGATTTTTATAAGATTGCCTTATCACTTTAAACATAAAGGGATACTGCATATTGGATCAATTTTTTACACATACATACAGATGAAATAATAGCATATATAGTCATACCACATACTCAGTTTATCTGAGTCAAAATTCAAGTTTCTCACCACAATTCAAACTAAAACAGCTCTTTGAATCTTTTTTCTGTTTTAGTGGTACCATACATCTCTCAGTTACACAGACATACCTACACTTATGATGAGTTTCCAATTTTTCAAACCACTAATCTGGTCAACTCTCCCTTTTTCCCACATCCACACTGCCATGCTTGCAGTCTTCCTACCTTTAAATTATAGCAGGTCTTCAAATAAGGTTGTTTTGTTCAATGTTTCATTATAACATTGATGAGATACTATAGACACTTAACTCTTGTTTATAAATCAGCCTATGGTAAAGCTGGTTTCATTATACATCATTTCGCTTAAAGTTGCAGAACCTATCAGTGATGTTAAGTGAGCATGTACTGTAGCCACGCTATAGTTAAAACGATATAATACTTAACTATCACCTTAAAACACCTACCATCCACCCATTCTCTGCAGGCCTCCTCAGCCTGGCTTCCAAACATGCAAAGACCTGGCCCTTTCAATAAGCTCTAAGCTTATTTAATACATTTTCCATTGCACTCCATATGCTCTGGAGATACTAAATTGCTCAGGTTCTATGTCTCATCTTACTCATTCTGACCCTTCTGCCTAAGAGGCCCTTCCCAACTTTTTAAACTATGCTGGCTTTTATGTAGCTTTTAGAGTTTTTCCCAGACATCATTACCCTCCAGAACATTTCCTTAAAATATCTATTCTCTGTATTCTCTTTCTTTGGCAGAGCACATTTCTGTATTCATGGCTACCATTTTGAACTGAAATTATGTTCATCTGCCTATCCCTTCCACAAGGTTGCACACTACTTGAAAATAGAGATACGTTTTATGCAGCATTGTCCCAAGATCATTTTCCTATGGAGAGCACTTAATAGGCATGTAACGCATATTCACTAAGTTATATTTAATAAAATTAAGTAAGTATCCAAGTTCTTTTACATTCTGGACCTATCTTTTGTTTTGATATACTTTCCCCATCAAACTTGTTCCTGTTCCTAAATGTTCTACTCATCAATACTTTAAAGACCTTGTACTTTCTCTCCTCTAAGGTTTGATCATTCCTTTGAATTAGCTCACTCTTTACTCCTTTCATTGATCCCATTTTCGGAATCAAGGCATGTAATCACAGAAGGGATGCTTGGGTAAGGCAGCTTCCTGGACTTCCAAATTAGGCCCAAGACTGCCTTGGGTAAATTATCCAAAGCCTCATTGGTTATCCTATAAGAGTCCTTAAATATTATCCTTAAATATCCTTAAATATTATTCTTCACTCTTTTAAAACTTACCTCCCTCACTGTAGAGTTTATAAAAACATCTAGTGGGGCCTTTGTTACACTTTTAGATATCTTCACATGTCTGCTATGTACTAACATTTATAACATTTCCACACAGATGCAAGTACCCAAATAGAATCTGTTTTTACAAAAGAGCAATAGAAAACAACAAAGGAAAAATGGAAATGGAAGGGAGAAGGAACTGAGAAGACAATGACTGAAGGAAAAGCTCCTTTAAAAGTGATAATAATCATTATGAGTAAGATCAAGTTATATCATCATTTGGGGCAAGATATGATAGAAGTAAGAGAATGCCCATCTGAAAAAATCTTTCATGCATTTGGCCTTAGATTGTCTAGCATCTTTTTGAAGTTCCATTAAATTCTGGCAGTAGGATAACGTTTCTTCCCTAATCTTATTTTTTTTATTTGAGAGAGATCATTTTTCTGTCCCACTTATTTGTGCATTCATTGGTTGCTTCTTGTATATGCCCTGACTGGGGATTAAACTTTCAACCTTGGAATTTTTGGACAACACTCTAATGAACTGAGCTATCTGGTTAGGTTCTAATCTGATTCTTAAACCAGTGTTCACTATATTGTTATTTCTGCTTTTCCCCCCAACATGCTGAAAAGTGTGCTTTAGAGAATAACTGAAACATTCTGATGTAGGATCTATTCTTTTAACAGAATTCCCAGGAGCTGTGTGTCTATGGCAATAAAGTCCTGGTACCTGCAGTAACTTAGCTGAGCCCGTGATTGGCAAGCTCCCTATTACTTTCACAATGCACCCCAAACATGACATACTAATGTTTCAACTTTGGCCTTTTGTGATTGCTTCACATGAGATATCTTTGTTCTTTCCAAAAGAAATTTCCTTGCTATATTCATGTGTCTATAGGTCCCCAAATGCAGTGATATTCACCTAAATGACTGCTGATTTCAAGGGAACTAAGGTCTTTTCTGTGAGTGTCCATCAAGCTTCCAGTTCTCAAGGAGCCATAAAAACAGGATCCTTTGAGCTACTGAGTAACTGGAAATTCTTCACACTACATTATTGTTTCAGCAGCTCAAGCAAGGACTTTTATCCTTTGTCTGCTCCTTATTTCTCAAAGAACAGAAATAGAACTGCCAGAATGCCACAAGGGAAGCTATTCTCATTGTCAGGTCAAACTGTAGTCCTATTAATAATGCTAGTGGAAGGAAGAAATATCATACAATTAGAAAGATGATTGTTCTTGGTAGAATTTCACTCTCCTGATTTGAAATAATCACTTTTTCCTACTATAAGGGAGTTTAATTTGTTGTTGCACTCTTATTTTTAAAGAAACTTGGAGATTGTGTTCTTTCTCCCAGTCTAGTATTATCTTTAGATCATTGATTTCAGTGACAAGTAAATGCATCTTCTAATTACAAATTATAAACTATGTTTTGAGCAATTCAGAGGATCAGTTTATGGTCTAGTTCATATTTTCCTACTTGTTCATTCTTTAGGTTCTGAATTAACAAGATTTCTCCGTCTTTATAATAAAGGAAACAAGTAGAAGAGTAAGTCAAACCCCTTCCTCATCCCTTTCATGTCCTAAAGTGGTCGGCAAACTTTTTCTGAAAAGAAGCAGAGAGCTAACATTTTAGGGGTTGTGGGCTATACAGTCCCTGCTGCAACTACATAACTGCGCCATCACAGTGTGAAAGCAGTGACAGGTGATGGATAAACGAATAGCTGTGGCTGTACTCCCAGTAACACTTTATGTAAAAATGGGAAATGGACTGGATGCTTGTCCTAAAAGAACCCCTCTGTCAACTGATTGAGAGCACAGTCACTGTGGACTGGAAAATACTAGGGACAATTACATGTTTGGGCAGTAAAGACCCTACAAGAGGTCTGTCATTTACATCTAATTTAGAATTCATCTTACTTTTGGTAATAAAGTATATTTGTACTCTCTCACAGATTAAGCTTATATTAAGAAAGGCCTCAAAATTGAATGGCTGAAATAACATGGAAATATACATCTTTTGCAAGTGTTAGAGACTGAATTGTGTCCACCAAAAGATATATTGAAGTCCTAACCCTCAGTATCTGTGAATGTAACCTTATTTGGAAATAGGGTCTTTGCAGATGTAATTTGTTACAATAAGGTCATACTAGAGTAGGTTGTCCCATTAATCCAATATGACTGGTGTCCTTATTAAAAGAGGGAAGACAATGTGGACGCACAGATGCACAAGGAGAACAAGTGAAGAGAAAGGTAGAGATTAGAGTGACACATGCACAAGCCAATGAAGGTCTGAGAGCTACCGGAAGCTAGAAGAGGCAGAAAAAATTCTCATTTAGAAGCTTCAGAGGGATCATGGCTCAGTCAACACCTTAATTCTTGACTTCTAGGCTACAGAGTTGTGACATAATAAATCCCTATTTTTTGAAGCCACCCCATGAAACTGATAGGCCTAGGGAAGAATTATACTGTTTGCCTTAGGTTTTGTTTTATACTAGATTCTGCTTTAATACGAAGAAAGAAGGTTGGAAGATATAAGCAAATTTCACTATTGTTCATATCTGCTTTTCTTAACACCTCCTAGGAATCTATACATCTCTTCCTATATTTATTTTAAATCACCTCTGCTGCCCAGGTTACAATAACTGGCAATCAAAATCATATCAGTCTGGTCCCAATAATTGGTTGAACAATGGATCTGTTCAGAATTTTGACCAATGATGAAATAAGTATTCTTGAATATCATAACCACTGAAGATGATGTGGTCCTGTCATCATATGGAGAGCACCCTTCTACAGGCAAAAGTAAGCAAAACCTGGAGATTGGAATCATAATTATTTGGACTTCTGGATCCAGCCAACTCTAGGTTAGATACACCCATTGACCAGTTGCATAAATTCATTAACTTCCCTTTAGGTTGAAGAATTATAGGGAGCAACTGGCTTCAACCTTCTTCTGTTTGAATCACAGTAATAGTTTTCATTGCATTTTAAAAATCTGGTCCGATTCAAACTATCTGCCATAAGATCTACATGTATAGTCTTACACAGGGGTAGTCAACAGTAGGTTTGCAGTTGTGCTATGTGAAAGTTTGTTTTTGTATTATTACTTATTTATTATTGCCTTATTTATTTGTATTACAACTGTAAACCTACTTTGCCCACCCCTGCAATTTGATCCTCTTCAATGCTTTTCTTTAATTTGACCTCTTTTCTTACTTGATTTTAAGTAAAATTGAAAGGGAGCCTGCATGATTCTATTCTCTGTAACCCACTAGATGTATTGGCTACCACAAATATATATTTTATTCTCATAATTGTAAAATTATAATTTGGTAAGTTACTATCAGCCTAACTGAGTGATAGCCTAAGAAATAGCCATATGAAAGTGGTTACCCTATATCCTGTAAGGTGTGAATACAGTCAATGGCCCCCAAGTTAGTGCTTCATGGAAACCCAGAAGGAGCTTGTCTTCTTTGTTATCAGTATTTTGTGTTGCCAAGGCAACTAGATTATTTTTAAATTATGGATATTATGAATTATGTAATTCATATTGTGTTTTCTTTTTCCTTAGAGGTTACTAGGAAGCTTGAAGCCAACGTGTTAACTCTCTCTGCTAGGACAGCTAGCATCCCGAATTTTGTGTACCAGCTTCACCTACAGGTTACTGTTTTTTCTTTACCCCCTCTTACTCAACTTTAAAAGTTCTTCCATATTTTCTTGTATGGAACTTCACATATGGCTTTAAATTCTTCTTTTGAAAACAGTAAAAAGTAAATAAATATTTTCTTACTATCTTGTTAATTGCAGTAGTAAATTATTACAATTACTTATGTAAATGAATGCTGTCGATAACATAGTCAGGAGTTACCCATGATTAGACATCATCAATGCCTCTATTGGTTTCTTTATTAATTTATAACTTTATATTTTGGGTTAACTATTCCAAACAATAGCTTATGTCTTATCATGATTTACCATAGCAAGAGTAAAAAAGTGCAATAAAAATTTGATTATTCAATTTTTACTAGAGATTCCATGCAAGTTTTAAAGCTTCGTTGTACTGGATGGACACAATGCTTAATACAACACAATGAATTGTCACTACACAGAGGATGAAAAATTTAAAGACATGGGGAGCGATGAAATTTGTCTTTAATTGGAAAAGGAAATCACAGGCCACTGTCAAACAGAAGAATGATATGGAGTGTTATAGCAAGTTATTCTGAGATTGGCATCTAAATTACTAAATATACAAGTTTCTCCTGACTCTGTTATTTTTTCCTATTTCTCTAAGTAAGACACATCTGGTACAACTGAAAAAAAGATAATTTTTGCATAACACATACATATTTTCTATTATATGTTTACTAATTTTCCAGTTGGTTTGCATTTTCCCCTGTTCCTGATTGCTTAATTCTATATCCTACATAGACAGCAATACTGGAAGAAGCCTGACATTTATAAGATCCAAATAAGAATAGCAACTCATGCCTTAATTAGAGCTAAATTAATTAATATTTATTTGGATGACCTTATCGTCAGTTTGTTTATACAACATCAAAAACAGGTAGGGACAAGTCGTGTTCACCAGACAATACCGATCCAAAATAAGTTAGAACAGGGTGGACATATACTTGAAATTAAAGTCACCGACTGAATTTCTCACTTTTTTTGCATTGCTTTCATGCAATGGGTGTCTTGGAGCATAGGTATTATGGGCAATACAACCAAATTATTATCTCATGAAGAATCTTACCTGGAGTAGAGAAAAGATATATGACACAGAGATGACACAAACAAAAAAATTGTAATGCCCCTCCACCTCAATCATTATTCAAAAGTAATGCCAAAAACAATTTTTGGTAAGCCCCTTGTAGGCAGTAATGCGGCGGTATTCTATTTTGCAAGCTGTAATAGTACATATCACAGTGGTTTGTACGTCCTAGTCACCAAGACATAGAAGAACATCTAAACTCCAAGAAAAACACATCTTCTGGAAGTTTCCCCTTTTATTGAATAAATAGATATTACTAACAAAGCACTTTGGAGGTGTCAGACAGAGATGACATCGTTATGACATGGCAGGTGAGAATCCCACCATCATAGGATTCACATGCTTTGTGACGAAGCAACACTAAAGTTAATGTTGAGGTTTGGGCTCTGAGAAAGAGAAGGGATCTTTCTTTCCTCAGGAAATTTTAGCTATAGTGAGTATTTGGTGGGGGGGAATACAACTAAATAAAATAAAGATAAAAATGCCCAAAGGATAATTTATAGTGAGAAAAAGAGGTGATATAAAATTCTGAAAGAAATA
>VMDR010036926.1:0-10366 GCA_007922815.1 Macrotus californicus | reverse complement strand
GGCCTTTCATTATACATCTAAACAAAAATACTACAGGTTTGAAATATTAGGAAACCAATATAATATGGGGTGAAGTTGATGGGTGGAGTCTCACTATATTAGTATGTGGCTGAAAGAGCAAGGGGATGGATTGGCAATCCTTTCTACAATATTCCTTGGGGAAATTCATGTGGAAGATTTAAGGGTCTTGAACGCTGGCTCTACTCTGTACCATAGGTTGTCTTATTATGTTGTTCAGGAGCCCCCCCACCCCTGCACATATATTTCTTTTCCTCTCTGCATTTCTTACTGCCTCATGTTTACACATGGCCCCATAGTGTTTATTCTGTCAGCTCTACTTAGGGTTGCTGACCCCCTCAAGCAA
Organism: Macrotus californicus; assembly: GCA_007922815.1. Lineage (NCBI taxonomy): Eukaryota > Metazoa > Chordata > Mammalia > Chiroptera > Phyllostomidae > Macrotus > Macrotus californicus. Next base: position 10,002 of record VMDR010036926.1, on the reverse strand, counting down.
CTTTTGGATCCATCTTGTGCTCCTGACCAGTGAGAGGAAACTAAATGTACTAGAACGTCATGCATTAGTGCCAGGAGGTAGACTGCGCTCCTGCACCTCTCAAAACTCACAGTCTTGACAATACAAAACGGGGCTGTGGAGGGTGAGCTTGTGCAAGTCTGGGGCAGCCTTTGCCTGTCATTGACCTCAGTGGATGCCACTTAATGGAAAAATATGATCAGGGTTCACCCTATGGAATCATTGCTTAATATTGTAGATGACTCATTGGAACCAGTGTGTTAGAAAATCACTTCCAGATGTGTAGCAGTAACTTTTCCAAAAGGAAGAAATACACACTGGAAAATTAGGTTAGTTTTTTGTTTTTATGATCTTAGGGCCAGAATCAAATCTTCCTGTATATTGTTACTCAACATATATTTGGAGTTCTTAGTGCTGTGATCCACCTTGTTCACTTCTCGACTGGTACCCACACAAGTTTGGGGGCTACCTTCAGCCTGCCTCCTCCGTATCTCATATCAGCTTCTTCCTTCTCCACGCCTCCAGTCTTCTCACAGTGATGTATGGTCTGGAAACTTTACCTACTACGCTTGGGCCCAGGTCTCATTCTTTATCGTTATCAGCCAACATTTCCCAAGCATGCCTATGTAAAGACACGTTGCTAGGTGCTGTGGAGGATGGCAGAGCTACCTGGTTGGAGAGCTGCAGAAGTGGGGTAGTACAGCAAAGTGAGTGAGAATGTCAGCATCTGAGTTGAAGGCCACTTTCTGGATGTAGGATATTGGGAAAGTTACTTAACCTTTTTAAGTCCCAGTGTCTTTGCCTATAAAATGGGTGTGATGGTGATAGTAATACCTATTTCATAATAAAGCAAGCGGGAGGGAGGCGTAGATGAGATAATCTGTAGTAAACACATGGCATCAGCTCAGCCAGGATTAGCTGTTGTTATTCATCTAATTTGCCACCACGTGTAGTTTGTGTGTGTGGTTGTGTCTGTCTGTGAAAGACCATGAAACAGGAGTTTGTTGACAGATGCCATCTAAGAAGCAACCGCGGCGTTTGATTTTTTGGGGGGATTCTCTTTAACCCTTTCCGTACGGGTGCTAGATATATCCGGCACCCATCTGATGACCTGTGTGGACGAGCGCCGAATATATCCGGCATCCATCTGTATATAATAATTTTTATAAATTTTACTTATATAATTGATAGAATTCTATATAACTAACTATCTCTTAATATTAAAGTTACAAACAACACTTGGAAAAAAGCATTGTTTTATTAAGCATAGATCTTATATAAGGTTAGGAAAGTCTTCACACAAAGGAGGACTGACCATGTGCTATGTGCGCGTTTTCAGCGCGGCACCTCGTACAGCGGGAGTGTCGCGGCGGAAAGAGCGCTCGTACCGAAAGGGTTAAATTAAATTCACTCCAGCTGAGAATTCACTGGCTTCTCCCATTCACTAAATTGGGCCCTGTTAAAGAGATAATGTGCTGTCATCTCCTTGGAGGCATCAGACGACAGATCTTGCAGATGATGCATTAGTCAAATATTGGAAACTAGCACAGCTTGAGCCTGGAGCCCTTATCAAAGCCACACCTTCTTTAACAAGGTGTTTTTGGTAAATAAAATCTTATGTTTTCCATCCTACTGATTTTTCCCCCAACTTCTTATCATATTGTAATGTGAAGTTGCGGTTTTCTATTGATTCAGTAAATGTGTTTCTCTACTAGATAGAATGAAAACATTTCTAAAACTTAAAACTACATCAGAAAAGGAAAAGATCATAATAACCATTGCTGTTCAACAGAAATTTATGTTTCTATTCTTTTTGAAGAGTTAAAAATGGTTAGGAATTTGTGAAACTGATACAGAAACTACTGAAGTGGTTGAGAGCATGCACACTAGAGTTAAACAGGCCTTGTCTGAATCTTGACTGTATTAGTTTCCTGTTGCTGTGTAGCAAATTACCACAAACTTGGCAGCTTAAAATAACTTCTCATTTGACAGTTTCTCTGGGTCGAAAGTATGAGCAGGGCTCAGCTGTAGTCTACTCAGGGTTTCTTAGGTGTTGGCAGGACTGAGTCCGCATGTGGAAGCTTGGGGGCCTTTCCAAGGTCCTTTGGGTTGGCACAATTCAATTCCTTGTGGTTGTAGGACTGAGTAGTCCGTTTTCCTGCTGCCTCTCAAGTGGGGTGGTTGTCAACTCCCAGAGGACAGCCTTAGGTACTAACCATGTGGGCCTCTCATAAAATGCCAGTCTGCTTCTTCAAAGCCAGCCAGAGAATCTCTCCAGGAAGCGCTCAGGGATACCTGATGAGTCTAGGCCCATTTAGGATAATCTCTGTTTTGATGATCTCAGAGGCATTTTCTTCACAGGTTCCACTTACACTGAAGGGGAAGGGATTATACAGGGCTAATGGAGGCAGGGGGTGGGGGGGGCAGCAATCTTAAAATACTGCATACCACACTGAGTGTATCACTTACTGGGCAAGCTGTCGAACCTCTTTGATAAAATCTGAGTAATGATAGTATTTTCTACCTTGTAAGATTATTGTGAGAATTAAATGAGATAACATATGTAATGCATTTACCACAGCACCTGATGCTTAGTAAATGTTTTCAATAAATGTTAGCTTTCAGTTAATGTTCTACTCACGGTAGAGAATAGCTACTTTCTCTTGTTTTCTTTCTCTTCTCTTACATTTTCTTTTACCAGCCCCTATCCCGGTAATGAAATGGCTTTGAAAGTGGAGCGTGTGAGTGTGTGGTAAAGGAGTTGAGGTCTTCCCCCAATTCAAGTGCAAAAAAGGGTTTCCTAAGAATAAAGGTTATTTAACATTGCCATTTCTAAGCCAGTTCCTTTGCAATGTCTATGAAGGTCTTTGTCTGCAATGTCTTTGGAAGGTCTTCCTATAGAATCCTTCTAATTTGGTTCTTTGCTAAATATATGCCTGTGCAGGACTCAGTTCATGCTCCCCCCAACTCCAGGGTTTGAGGTGTGTTTCCTAGTTAAGGGAAAAGTTTCAGGTATTAGTATACTTATGAAAAAACGGTTTGGTACATCAGTGATACATAATTGAGAATATCTTTGATAACAAATACTTCCTTTGTTGAGCAGGAAATATCAATTTACAGAACCTGCACTGGGTTTCTCACCTTTAGTCTAAGGATATTCAACAGTTCAGCCTCACAGTGAAATGTAGACTTATTTTATTCACATGAGCTCCCGGGACACAGTCATTTCAGGGGATTTGACTATCCCCTGCTAGTTCCAGGGCCATCCCTAGAAGAAAATGAGTGTGTATTGTTCTTCCTATTGCCTGTAGGAATTAATTATGCTTCAAAAATACTTGGAAAATAAGTTCCCACATGACAAATAGTTGTTTAGAAGCCCCATCTTGGTGGTGAGAGGAGAAGGGCAGAGAAACAAAAAAGGCAATGCCTCCAATTTATAAACACAGGGAATCACTTTTGGAGAGTTTGATTCTTCAGCATGGAACTGAACTTGGGTGTCACTTTTCACAATAATGACATAAATGTTCCATTCAGTAAAAACAAGTCTGCATATTTATCTTCCCTGTTAGTAGTTTGGAAGTTTGAATGTGTGTACTCAAGAAGCCAGAGAAAGGGTAGCTTATGAAACCTCTGCCTGGCCTCTCATTCCCTGGCCATCTCGGAGACTGCTCTTGGTTGGGGGCCATCCCACATCTAAAGCAGGAAGATGATAGCCTCAAAGAAGACAAAAAAGTCACTGGAGTCGATCAAATCTAGGCCTCAGCTGGTTATAAAAAGTGGGAAGTGCATGCTGGGCACAAGCAGACTGTGAAGATGAGGAGACAGGGCAAAAAGAAACTGCTCATCCTCACCAACAACTGTCCAGCCGAGGAAATCTGAAATAGAGCACCATGCCATGCTGGCCAAGACCAGCGTCCATCACCACAGAGGCAGTGATACTGAAGTGGGCACAGGGCGTGGAAAATGCCGCCGAGAGGGCACACTGGCTGTCATTGGCCCAGGTGATTCTGCTATCATTACAGGCATGCCAGAACAGACTGGAGAAAAGTAAATCATGCAAAACTTTTCTTTAATGAAACTGCCCAGAGCTTGTTTGAGGGAAAAAAAAAGAAATGTTTGCTAGTGGAACTGAGGAACCTTAAAATAGTCTATAGGATCCCCACCCCCGCTGGGCTCACCTACCACACCCAGCATGAGTTCCCTTTCTGTGATTCTCAGTAGCACACAAGTGTCCTACAGCATTGGATGCCTAGGGAGAGGCCAAGTTGGGGGGGGAGTTATGAGTTGTGACCTCATTGAGAAAACCTCAGTTCTTCTTTCTTTACCCATTGAAGGGAAGTCTAAAAAAAGGTATCCTTATGCCTCTTTTTCCCTTCCTCATCTATACTTTGGGCTGTCTGCCTGGTCCCTAAACACTTTACCTGTATCCTCTTTCAAAAAATAGAATTGATTAAAAAACTTTTGCATGTTGGAAGTTACTATAGAGCCCTGGTTGGTGTGCTTCAGTTGGTTGGGTGTTTTCCCACCTAGTGAAAGGTCACAGGTTTGATTTCCAGTCAGGACACATGCCTGAGTTGTGGGTCCAGTCCTTAGTTGGGGCCTGTGCAAGAGGCAACCGATCGATGTTTCTTGATTGTTGTTTCTAAATTGATGTTTCTCTCTCTCTTCTTCCCTCCCTCCCCCTCTTTCTGAAAATAAATGAATAAAATCTTTTTTAAACAGTAGTCACTATCAAGAGAAAGAAAAGGCAAAATGGGAGAAGATACTTGCAAAACATCTGCTAAAGGATTAATAATTCAGACTATATGAACTACAACTCAAACAACTTCACTTAAAAATGGGCAAAGAACTTGAAGAGACATTTCTCCAGAGAGGATATGCAAATGAACAATGAGATACTCAAAATTGCTAATCATGAGATAAATGCAAATCGAAATCACAGTGAGATGCATCTTCATACCAATTAGATTGTCTTTATTTAAAAAATGGAAAAAAAATAGCCCTGGCTGGTATGGCTCAGTGGATTGCGTGCCAGCCTGTGAACCAAAGGGTCGCCGGTTTGATTCCCAGTCAGGGCACATGCCTGGGATGCAGGCCAGATCCCCAGTCAGGGGCATGTGAGAGGTAACCACACACTGATGTTTCTCTCCCTCTCTTCTTCCCTTCCCCTTTCTCTAAAAATAAGTAAATAAAAATAAAATAAAAAAAAACAGTCAAACATGGTTTTTTTGGATTATAAACAGCAATACTTCTGCTAGAAAAACTTGGGGAAAACCAGAAAAGAAGAAAAAAATCACCCATAATTGTACCACTTGGGATACATGTTTTAATTTGACCACATTTATTTTCAGCTATTTTCACCTTGTCAGTAAAAAATGACGGGGTCACTTTCTACTACTTCCTGAATAACTGGTACAATAGCACCCACTCATTCCTTGGTGCAGGCAAAGTTGGTGCTCACAAACAGAAAAGAAAAAAGTTCACCAAGTGGTGAAAACCATAGCTGCCCGGTAGGCCTTGTGTTGCAAAGCTTTTCCTCAGGAGCAGTACGTCTCAGGCCATGACCACATTGTGGGAGCAGCTGCTGGCAGGAGCACAGGGAACCAGGGTCAGCAGGTCTGGCTTTTAGCTACAGTTTGTTGGAATGTATATTAAAAAAGCTTACAGGTCCGGTCATTCTCATCATACACACCGAGCTCTGGAGTACCATCCCATTTAGCCACTGTTCAATCCCTCTTTATACTGGGTGTAACTCATCTCTTATCTCCACTTTCAGTCATTTCTGTCCACTGACTACCTCAGGGCCTTGCAAAAGGAGCTCTGGCTATAGGTCTCTGAGGGAGACAAAGATGCTCCCACAGCATCACTAGGGGCTGTCTCTGCACGTGTGCCTGAGGACCTACGTTGCTTACAGCCTGAAAGCAGCTGCCCTCAGGTTGTGGTGTTTACAAGAAAGCAGGGCAAGCCTTTGAAGTGGCCAAAGGCTGAAGCTTCTACAGAAGATGCTAGTACATTCTCAGGAAACTCTTGCTGGGCTAGGCCTGGATTGCCCCCTCAGACAAACCTTCAATGAACAGAGGGAAGAGGAAAAGACTCAATGGTTTGGCAAGGAATGGGGCGACCTGATAGAGAAAACTCATAAGCATTTCATTGTGCTCTGCCTTGAATTTTGGAAAGAGATTTATTTGCTTTTCTGCTTGAAAATGGGTTATTATTTAAATGTGGCATGAAAATTACACTGCAGAGAGTGGCTTTAGATGGCATGAAATCCTTCAATTGGCCCATCCTTTGCCTATATATATTTAAAGCCCAGAACCAGTAATCCTGTTTTGCCAGAATTATCTTGATTGTGAAATATGTAAGCAGTGGCGGTGAAGTAATTACACTGATCTTTCTCCTTAAACACAGAGGAATTCTACATGCAAACAAATTTTGTCTTTTGAATGGTTACCACTACAAGAGGCCACAATTCCTCCCTAATGTCATTGATCAAAACACAGGGAATTTCCCACAGAATGTGATAATGGGTCGTGTAAATTACCAGGGCCTTTACTATGCAGTCCTGTCTCATTATGTGTGTGTGTACGTACGTATGTATGTATTTTAAATTTTACTACTTAGAGAGGGGAAGGGAGGGAGAAAGAAAGGGACAGAAACATCGATGTGTGGTTGCTTCTCGTGCACCCCCAACTGGGGACCTGGCCCACAATCCAGGCATGTGCCCTAGAGTGGGAATTGAACTGGCAGCCTCAAAGGTCCCAGGCCGGCACTCAATCCACTGAGCCACACATGCCAGGGCTGTATTTATTTTTATCATGGTGCATTTTTATCATTAGTTGAATGTCTGCATTCTGGTAAAGGAAAACTATCATTTAAAAAAAAATCTAACTTCTAATGGTTAATTGCATTTCTGTTAAGTCTGTAATGACATCATTGTTGCTGTCTGCCTCTTTCCCCCAGTTCACGCTATAGAGAGGTCCAGTCATTTTAAGCTATAAAAGGCTGTCTTTCTTAGGCTAGGGCTTCACATAGTCTATTGAAATCTCTGGAACGTTTAAACATCTTGTGTAAAAACTTGGAAAAGGATTTCTCTCTTCTATTTCGGAGTAGTATGTCATGAATACAGGAGGTGCACAATAAATAGTTCTTGGTGGATGTATCTTGGATTTTTGAACAGTAGTCCCAAGTTCTTTGTGCTGTGAAGTTTATCTTATATTACTTGGAACACTGTTACTATCAGAAATCAACAGCATGAATCCCATGTGGGAGGAGAAAAAAGTAGAAAAGAGATGGAGGAACATTAAAATGCTAACAGTGGTCATCTTTGGATGATGGGATTCTAAGTGACTTTTATTTTCCTTTTTAAATTTCTAGATTAAAAAATTATTTTTCCCACATCTGAGTAGAAGTTTCATTTTTCCAGTTCTTCCAGTTCTTAAATTGAGTAAATTTGACCTGTAACATTGTGTATGTTTAAGGTGTACAAGGAGCTACTTTGATGCAATTATATATTGTGATTTGATAGCCAATGTAGTCATATTTATCACATTACACTATTATAGTAGAGTGTTATTTTCTGTGTTCATCATAGCGAGCATTAGATCTCTAAAGCTTATTTACTCCTCATTACAAATTTGTCCCCTTAAACGCCATGACTATTATCCCCACCCCCAAATTAAAATTTTTTTAGTGAACATGTAATGCTTTTATAATTTACACAAAGACCAATACATCTCACATAAAAATAATGTAACTTGTTTATATGAAGTAAATAAGGCAGTAGGTCTTAGACTTTCTTGGGTCACACACTCCTTTGAAATTTTGGAAAGCTCTGGTGCCTTTTCCTACAAAGGCAAAATAATTAAATTTCCATATAACATCAGAATTTCACATCTCAGGTAGCTAATCCAAGGATCAGCTAAGACCCCAGATTAAAAGTCATTTTCTTTCAGAATGGAGAGAGTGACACCCAAAAAGGGGTTGGCTGCCAAGTGCAGACGGAAGTAGAGTTATATGTGTGCTGTTAACATTAGCGTAGGGGCATCTGATTCAGTAGCATGGGCCTCGCATCAGTCTATGCCAATCAATCAGGGCGCCTTTGTAAGAAACTGGATTTTCCATTCCTGAAAGCGCTAGCTAGTGTCCCTTTATTCTACAGGTCACTGGGAGCTAACCAGGTACAAGTAATAGCCTTGGGGGTGGGAATGAGAGCCCAGCTCAGCCTAGGATTAGTGTCTGTGTAAATGAAGTCCCTGACAGGATTTTCTCTAGCAGCTGCCAAGGAAAACAAGGGGGGTGAGGGTGGGATTTGATCCAGGGCTGGGGGTGGCTGTAGATGTGGTTCAGAATGATAAGGAGTTAGAAAGAGAGAGGGCTAGTGGCCGTGGGGTCCAGGTTGCTTGAGAATGAAAGCCTGACAGAAATGCACTGTCATATTGAGGGAATGGACTTACGTTAGTCTAGCTGGAGAATGTACTGGGGTAGAGATTGTTTTCTAGGAAAAGAATAGTTTTGTTGCTATGACTGGTCCAGCCTCTAGGTAGAGGCCTGTAGAGGCTGGGTTCTAAGTGTGCCTCACGGTGGCATTTACAGTGGATGAGGGTTTGTTAGCATTGCGAAATGCTTAGGTCAGGGTTTGAGGGAGTAAGTACTTCTTGCTCAAGTATTTGCAAGGGATTAGGATCAGCATTGCAAAGTACTCAGATATGGGTGTGGGGGGTGCTTCATGCCAGTGTTTCTGGGTATGTGTAATAGGAATACACTTTGGATTACTTTTAGGGGAAGAAGCAAGGAAATGTACTTCGGGGTACATTCAGTACACAGAGTAAATGTGAGCTGGAGGGGGAGGGAAGGAGGAGAGAGAGAGGCTGTTTAGGAGAAAGTTTGGCAATTGGGAGGGAAATGGTTATCAGCACAGATGGAGTTTTACTTGAGTTACCAACTTTCTTCCTTGTTTAATTTCAATGCCCAACCAACATGATTTTCTACCTTCTGACACTTTACATTTTTTTCTTGTAGGTGTGCCTGGTTCTATGAAAGTTTCATGTATGACATTGTAAATATACCAAAAGAGAAACTAATGGGTGATGATTTATGTTTTGGGAGTATTTAATAGCAGGACTCCTTTGGACTTCTAACCAGATGTCAGTATTTCAGTGAGTCTTTGGTAGATTGTGGTCATCTTGAACAATTGAGAGAGGCAGAAAATCTTAATGCTTACGGTTAGAAAGATACTGACAATGGATTTGTAGTTTGCTCATTGAATCATTCAAGACAGAGTTTTGGGGAGTTGGAGACAGAGCAGTGAATAAGATGAAGACTGCAATTATAGAACTTTCATTCTGGCTGTGGGGGTGGGGTGGGGAGAGGTAAAAGGGAAATGGACAGGTAGTACACTTCAGCATTTTGTGATAGAGGTGGGTATGGGGAAGGAAGTAGGTACTAGCTCTGGGTTTGAGGAGGCAAGTAGCAATGGGTAGGCAGGAGTGGCCATTTATACCTAGATAGATTGGCAGCTTATGGAGTCTTTACAGTGAGGTTGGGGGGAGAACTAGGCAGAAGTGTCAAGACCAGCAAAGATGACATAACAGGGCTCATTAGGAGATCTACCCACTGTGGTCGGGCTGGGGATGGAGGCCAGATCTTAGAAGCCTTGAGCAGTTTGAGCTTTTTACCTGCAGGTTATGGGAGCCATTTAAAGGGGTTTAAACAAAGGAATAAATACTATCATCCAACTTCTGTTTCATCAAAAGTTTAACCATGTTACAATGGAATACTATGCAGCAGAAAGAAAGAAGGAGCTCCTACTCTTCGTGACAGCATGGATGGAACTGGAGAATATTATGCTAAGTGAAATAAGCCATGTGGTGAAGGACAAATACCATGTGATCTCACCTATAAGTGGATCGTAATCAACAAAACAAGCGAGCAAAATAGAACCAGAGACCTGGAAATAAAGAACAAACTGACAGTGATCAGAGGGGG
>VMDR010036925.1:0-10367 GCA_007922815.1 Macrotus californicus | reverse complement strand
ACAACCCTAACAAGAGCAAAATCAACAATGAAAAATGAAAAAGAAATAGAATAACATAAAATATAGAAAAGAATACAAGAAGACCAAAAAAAAAAGAAAAATGATTATAATAAGAGAGAAGGAAGGGAAACAATTAGAGAAAGAAATAGAGGAAAATGGCAAAAGAAAAAGAACAAGGAAAGAGAATGAATGGAAAAAACAAAAAGGAAAGAAGGAAAAATAGAATGAGAAAAAGAAAGAGTAAAATAAAAGATATGAAAGAAAAAATATAGGAAAAAATAGGAGGAAACAAAAAATAATAAAAAGGTTACTAAAATATGAAAAATAATGACAAAGAACAAGGTGTAATCTGAGCAGAGTTTAATGCCTGCCTTCTAGGATCTCCCTTTGGATACAGCTCTGATGTCTGAAGCTGGTGTAAGACAATGTCAGATTCTGTCCACGTCTAGCTCCCAGCAACCTGTTTAAAACTATAAGCGATCCATAGTTTGTGGCTGTCTCCTCCAGGCCTGGCTGAGCATGGGATGGGCAGAGATGCGCTGCAGGGCCAGCTTTTATCAGCACAGAGCCCAGGGGTGAGTCAGCCAATATCCCAAGGCATCACATGATCTGCCTCAGACTGCCTTTTCTTCCTGGCTTGTTGTCAGTGTCAGCCCCTGACCCAACTGTTTCTGAGAAGGCTTTTGGCAGAATTGGGTAGATGGGACTCCTAAATCTCTTGTGGGTAGGAGGTACCATTCAAACCTCAGGAAAAATGGTGGGTGTGTTCCCCCACCCCGAACCATGCATCTGAGTCTGTCCTGGATTATTTCTCTGAATGTGGCAGGGCATAGCCCCTTGTAGGCAAGTGGATGAGGTCTCCAGAGCCCAGAGGTTGGGTCTGTCAGAAACCAGGAGTGTGTTTCTATGGCTCTCCCATGAGGAAGAAATGCCAGTCTTATTCACAAGAAAGTGTATGGAATGGTCACACCCTAAATCCAGTCTCTGACACCCCCTGAGCCTGCCTATGTTGCTGTCTCTTCAATATGGGTTAAGATGCAGTCTTGGGTGGAAAAGTTGCAGGGTGGGTTGAGCAGTATCCCACAGGGTGGGTAATTGTTTTTCTTCTGGGAGGGGTTTGCACTTCTCATAAAAATTGGCTTCTGTGGTAGTGGAGGATGTCCCAGCACAAAGATCCCAACAGCTGCTTCCCAATATCTCTCCCCACTGCCTCCCACCCCAAAGTCTCCTCAGGCAACTCTAGTCAGCACAGCCCTCCCTTCGCTGGAGCCCAAGGTGAGTGGTTGCAAGTAAAAAAAAAGTTGTGCTTTGTCCCCATAAAAAAAAATAGTGGCTTTGTCTCCAGAAGGCTCCATCTCTCCTAGGCAAGCAGAAACCCACCACCTTTCACCAATGGATGCTACGTGGGTGGCTGATCTTGGCTCTAGCGTTCTGTGCTTTGGGACCCAGTCTGGGGTCCAGGCTTCATTCCTCTAAGGGGAAAGCTCCCACAGCTGTGCCATAACACACAGCCTGCTGCCTGTGGGAGTGGGGCCGTCCTCTTTTGTGTCCCTGCCCTTCCTATTGGTCTTAAGGTGGTTTTGCCTCTCTTTGGTTAAATGTGTCCTCTTCAGGTAGTCTTTGGTTGCTTATTCCGGATGGCTGTTCCCTCCACCTTGGGCTTTTTGTAAGAGTTTGCCAGCACTGGCAAGTTTAAATAAAGATTTATATTAAATATCTGTAGATAACATTAATTCAATATTGTTTTCTGAAACAGACAACAAAAATGTTTTGTTTGAATATACTCTTATTTGTTTACTCCATTCAATGTATCATATACTTTATCTACTTAAAATTTATTTGCTTTAATATCACTTAGTTGACATTTCTATTTTGTGTCCAAATGGTTATTAGGTCAAATTTAATGTGTATTTTGTGAAATTCACATTAGCAAAATATTAGTGTAATTTTGAACTATTCCAAAAATTTTCTTTTATAACCAAGACAGGTTAATTTGTCTATTACTAAATAGTTCAAATTATTTTTGTACATGGCAAAGAAAATACTTCTGGATATGGCCCCAAATTCTGCTGGTCCACCTTTCTCTTTATAATGACATTAGTTCCAGTCTTATAGCCTTATCCTCAACCACATTTGAATCAATGCCTAGAGTCGAAAGTATTTTTTCAATGCTTTAAACAGATATGAAAAAAAAAGAAATTAGCAGCACCATCACTTCCTCCTATAGTCTCATTTCCCAGAATGCTTTCTTTCTCTATAGTACCTGTTTAGAGTTAGCCAATTGACAGAACTCCGGTAAGAATGTGAAGGTGGAAAGCAGAGGCTGTGATTCCCCAGAGGCAGAAGCCACCAGTTGTTCACTGTTATACATGAAGGATTTGGTGGCTATTCAGATGTCTTGTCTTAAAATGTGACAACTAAATGCATCATCTAACACTGAACTGGATCATGTATTAGAAGAAAGTAAAATACTATAAAATACACTTTTAATTCTACTGACAAGGTCTAAATACAAATAGTCATTTGGGTAAAGCAGTGTGTCACTGTTAAATTTCCCAGAGTTTATACTGTGATTATACAAAGGAATATCTCTACTCTTAAGAATTTCACAAATATATATTTAGGGATATTCTTGTAGGGATACCTCTTATAGCTCATGATTTAAATAACTTACCCTCAAATGGTTCAGAAAAAAGGTGTGTGTGTGTGTCTGTGTGTGTGTGTGTGTGTAGGAGGGAAGATAATAAAGCAATTGTAGGAAAATGTAGATAATACATAAAGGTATATTCAGAGTAAGTGAGCATTTTTGCTCTATTTTAATTTGGTGAATTTTCTGTAAGTTTGAAATTATTTCCAAATTAAGAAAAACAATGAAATGGAATCTGAAATTGGTCTTCCATGTGATTAGAGATCAGAGTGGACAGCAATAATGACCTCTTTGCCAGTAGAGAAGGGGACGATGACATGTCCTTATTATGTTGAGGCCAAAAAGTTACTTAGGTGATCACATGCAGTTTCCTGGAGTAAAGTTTTTGTGCAAGAAAAATCTTTGGAATATCAAATGGCTTTTCTAACAGAACCTGATGGTGAATTGAAGAAACAAGGACAGTATGTTGTCGGGCTATTTCTGACTGCACTGGGGAATTTTTTAAAAGAGAATGACAAATTCAGGGTTTAATTTCTCAGCTCAAGGCCTGATAAGGAGTGAGAAAGTTTCTAAGCCTGCCTGAAAAATAAAACCCCTTATTTTTTGATAATTACAGAACTGATATTTCTGAAACAAAGATTATATCTGCGAATGGTCGAGTTATAATGTGTATTGAATTTATACTTGCAAGGCCTCTTATGTTCAAGTTACAACATTGACAGGAAAAACTGGAATCTGAAAAACTAGAATAAACTCTGGATCTCAAGTGTTGGAGGCACTTGTGTATTCCTTTATTTTAATTTTATAACTCTAGGTATAATATACATAGAGTGAAATATACAGTCAAAGCTTCATTAAGTTTTGACAAATAGCTATGCCTATGTAATTTAAACCCAATTAAGATGCAGAACATTTCCATCAACCTAAAAAAGTACCATACATTCCTTTCCAGTTAATCCTTGCTCCACACCCAGGAGTGATCACTGCTCTGATTTCTGTTATCATAGAATATTTTTTCTTCTTTAATGTTATGTGGTGAACAGAATAATTATCCCCCACAGATGTCTACATCCTAACCCATAGAACCTGTGACTATGTTAGATTACATGGCTAAGGGGAATTAAGGTTGCAGATGGAATTAAAGTTGCTAATCTGTTTACCTTAAAAGAGAGAGATTATTTGGGATTATCTGGGTAGCAGAGGGAGGCAGAAAAGGGCATCAAAGAAAGCTAAGACTGGAAGTGTGGTCAGAGAGATGCTACAATGCTGGCTTTGAAGATGGAGAATTGGGCCACAAACCAAGAAACATTGCAGACCTGAGAAGTTGGCAATGTGACAACATAGATTCTTCCCTAAAATATTAAGAAATGAACAAAAATATGTTGATAGCTTGATATCTAGAGAGACCCATGTAAAACTTCAAACCCATATAACTATAAAAGATTGTATTATTTTAAGCCATCAAGTATGTGGCAATTGTTGTATCAGCAGTAAAGTAATGCACTAAATATCTGCAGAATAATACTGCATGTCATGTATTCTTTTATGTATGGCTTCTTTTGATCAGCCTGATATTTTTGAATTCACCAGTGTTGTTTAGAATATAAAGGCATGAAGATCTGAATAGTAGTTTATTGTATGAAAATACTTCAGTTTTTCCTATGTGGAGATGGACAGGTGAATTGTTTTAACCATTACCAATAAGCTATTTCTTCTTAAGTTTATTTTGTTGTGTTTTGCATTTTTAGGGTTCCCAAGTATGAGGCTGGGGCTGGGGCTTCTCCTAACTAGAATTCCTCCATGCAAGTGTCATCTCCTAAAACGAGCTATCTTTTCGTTGTGATACTAAATTTAAACTTTACATCAATAAAACAACTTAGAAAACTAGAATTATGGCTGTTCATATTAAAAATAGCAATAACAGAAGTAAATCACCTTTATGAAGTTATATGTAATCTTTTTTTATTCTTGCAAAAATATCTGGAGTCCAGAGATGAGAAATGTCTTTCTCAAGTTACTATGGCAAGTAGAACTAGAAACTGAATCCAGGCAAGACTTTTAGACTCAAATTCTTGCATCCATTCCATTGCATTTATTTGCCTTCTACATACATTCATTCACCAAATAGTTATGGAATGCCTATAGTATACTAAGTACTGTGCTACCATTGCCTGCGATATCATGTTGTATGTTTATTTAAACATGTAACATGGATTGATAATCTATTAATATATAACAATGGAAACATTATATGCATGTTTTATTTACTTCTTTGCTCAGTATAATAGAGAAAGGCCAGCATTTTGTGAGGTTCTAAATGAGGACTCCATTTTCGGAAATGTGCCCACTTTAAACATGAGCAAAAAATAGGACAATAGCAAAAAACATGAGGTAGAAACTGTTCATATACCTGCCCATGAGCACAAAGTTAATTAACTTTCACTTTTATTGCATGACTTTTACTTAAGTGTTGTTTCACATTGCAGTAGAAAAAAGGTACTCACTTCTAATAAAAATAGCAATATATAATTAGCTTCTTCGATAAGTGATGTAGATGATCAGGCTCTTGATCTTTATTCTAAAACTGATTTACTATAATTACCTACAAGTGAATTATTATCATTCAAACTATTCAGAAAACATCTCATAAACTTATTTGACTATAAAACTTTAAAAATTGTATGTATTTTCCAAACATCAAACACTCGAACCCTGTAAGGCTCACTCACATTATGGAGAATCATTTGCTTTACTCCACGTCTAGGGAATCAGATGTTAAATTCATCTAAAAAATACCTTACAGAAACGTCTAGAATGATGTTTGAATAAATATCTGAGCACTGTGGCCTAGACAAGCTGGCATGTAAAATTAACCAGCTCAGCCCATGTGATACATCTCTTCTCTCTCCCCGTTCTAAACAGACATAAACAGTTTAGAAGGGCAAAGATGTTATGCCATCCTGCTTGGATATCTTCTACCAGGGCAAAGGTTGTTTAGGAACCAATAGCAAACAGGATCAGAAGTAAACACAATCAATAGGTCTTACCATTAAACCTAGAATAGGCTATGCCCTCAAACTGTGTGGCTATAGGTATTTATTTAAGTTGTTCTAAAACAGTGTGTGTTATTTTCCTCATTATCAAAAATTAAATTTACAAAGATGTGGTAAGTAGCACACACATTGCAGAATACAATCAGTCCTATTGCTTGGTTACTTCTATGATAAATGCAGAGACTCTGATACTGAATATAGGAAATGCAACCCCAGTGGCTAGAAACTGGCTCTAATTTTCAGTATAAGACCTAATTGGGTTCTAAATTTGACAAAATGATTGTTACTTATTTACAATCAATGCTGAACCAGGCTAGAAGAAACATAAACTACGTACATTCTGTATTTTCTTTTACATTCACAAGTATACCAATTCTTTTTATCCATGTTTGAATTCTTCTGCAAAGTACAACCAAGAATGCTTATAAAAATATTTGTCTACATAAGAAAGTTCCATGTTTTGGCCATTTGGAAAGACAGGTGGCCATCTGGACGGGTCTACTTCTGTGTGTCATAAATGAAAATGGCCTTCCCTGACGATAAACAAAGTGTCCAAAGAACTTTTGAAGGGGCTTGCCATAAGGTAGACCAGGTGCTCACAATACCACACAAGAGAGATACTATGTGGTGCGATCTGTTCTCTCCTTGATGCATGCAAGGTTCATAGATAATGGAAACTGCATGTGCATTTTCAGAAAGCACTATGCTGTGCGAACTGCCAAGGAAAAGAAAACATAGGCATGAGATCTTAAAGGAAAGAAAAAAGCAAGAAAGGAGACAAAAAACATTTTGCTTCTGTACTTCTGTGGTGATAATAAAGTATGTAGATGCTGGAAATAAAAAAGCATGTACTTTTTAAAGAAACTAAATGTGGTTACATGCCCTCCCACTTACGTACAAGCTCAGATTCAAGAGCATATTTGGCAACTGGTACTTTAGCTATTCATTTGCTTCCACAAAACAGTAGCTGTGTTGCATGGGGGTGTTGACTTTATTTTTTCTCTTTTTAGTTATTTATTTTCAATGATTTGAAAATATAATAATTATAAATTTTGGAATTAATGTAACTGTATAAATATAAATTTTTGTGTGTGTGCAGAGACCCGAAAATACAGGCTATAGTAAGCATTTATGTATTAAACTATTCTTTAAAAAAAATTGTCGTATATAACATCAGAGTATATTCAAGATTACGATTTTAGGCATTAGTTGATAAGGATGTAAATTAATTTCCGTTAAAACAGGTAACATCAAAAACTCAAATAAAAATGGTACTTCTTCGATGTACATACATTTTTGGAAATGCATAAATATTTTGAATTCTTGCCACATAGCTAAGTATAAATTCCTAGCATGGATCAAAATCTTGCAAAGAAATTCTGGCAAAAGAATACAAGAAATAAACAAACAAAAAAAACAGAAAATACTGAGTCAGTCCCATAAAAGGCAATAAATAAACTGCAAATAGAAATTGCTTTATTTCCAAGTAAATTCATTTTGGCAAACTGCGTGGTAATATAATATCTTTTATATGGTGCTGAAAGAATACTTTTCCGCGTGTCAGGAGTAGACCCATTACTAATGATTAACATTTCCTACATGATAGTTAATAATCATAATAGAGTAGATATGGTTCCTGCAATATAATTTAATCAAATGCCATAAGAGAAAATTTTTAAACTGACCAACATCTAATTATCCCTGTGTGTGGTTTCTGTGTACAAAGGGAAGACGGCTTCCCTTTCACTCGCTGTCATGACCCCTGGAGCTGTGAGACTTACTGAGATCGCGGCACAGCTTAGACTTGTCTGTGTGCAGTGAGTAATTCTGGGGCTCATCTAGTCACACTGGATGAGTTTCCAGCATTTTAATAGCAAAGTTGACAAAGATAAATATTATAATGGCATTTATAAAAAGTCTACTCTGTGCTCCACATAAATCACTGTTTCTTCTCCCAATAATCCTGCAATATACTCCCAAGAAAATGCCTATTACAGATGAGGAAACTAGGCTCCAAAGAGCTAAATAACTTTCCCAAGGTCGCACAGTGAGAAAACGTCTGAATGATTAAGCTCCAGTGTCCATGACCCCATAGTTTTTATTTCTCTCCATTTACCCTACTATCTACCTTTATGTGGGTAAATGCTTGTCTTACAATTAAGAACTAAGTGACTCTAAGTGACTCTTAGTTCTAAGTGAACTAAGAATACTCTAAGAGGTATTCAGACAAAAAATTTACATGCCACAATGAGTAATTTAATGTAAAAAGAATGTTTCTTATATATTCTGTGACATACTTCTCAATCTTAATATTGTCCAAATAAATTAAAACCACTAGGACAAATCACATCATTTTTGTTGTATTTTAAAATATAATGTAATGGTGAAAATTTTTATTACAAATGAAAACTATTTTAAAGTGCTCATGACACCAAGTATAGGTATGCATGTGTGTTGATATAGAATGCTTCGCCATATCTCAAATTCTGGAATTGGAAAATATCTATTAAATTAGGACATCAAAGAACATCAAAGTGCTGGGTTATTTTGCTCATCTCAGCCATGTCTAAGTCCATCATCAGAAACAAAAGTGTGCCAATATTGTCAAGGTTCTGGGGGATCTATTTTCTAACCAAATGCTCCATGTTTCAGACTTCTGTATAAGCACATAAATTCTAGCAGCTTTTGCTCTCAAAGTGGATGCTAGGTGCTAAAGTTTTTTCCCAACACTTTTTGAATAGAAAAGAAAACTTCCTTCTTTTGACTCAAATTGGGTTTCCAGATGTCCAAGGTCAAAGGTTGGAAGTAAAAGTATCAAGTTTTGGCCTACTCTAACCAGACAGCATGTACAAATGTGTGAGAGCTTTTCCAGAGGGTGCTCTTACGTATTTTTTTATTTTCTCTCTCCTTGCCTCATAAGAGGCCCATATCCACTCTGCTGAATTATGCCATTCTAATTACATGTTGGAAACGGTCTAGGCCTCTTGTATTTGTTTTTCAGTAATTGATTGCATTATGGACCCTTCAAATGCTTATTATGAGTGCATAAGTTTGGAAAGTTGTTAATTCTCTTCTTCATGAGTTTGACGTGCCCTGCTCTACTTGATGACATTTGATATTCTCTGTCTTCGATAACTCACCCCTAATATAAGATGAGAGATAGAAGATGATGCAATAAAAAAGGGACAGCATGAACTTGATTCTTTTTTGCTCCACTAAATGGTTGACCTTTAACAATTACTTTAAATTTAAAAATATATTTTTTTACTGGCCATATTTTAAAAAATATTCTGGAAATTGAAATTATGCCACAAAATATTTTAAAGTGTTCTTTCCAAAGGCTTAATTAGGGTGTCAACTTGAAATATCATATTATAAAAATAAACTTAGAGCAACATCCATGAATTTTGTTTTTAATTCTTCATGAAATATTCTAAATAGTGTACAATGTTACAATTAACAACAGATATATAATGAGCCCCTATGAGGTAAATGCCTACCATAGAGAAGGAACCAAAAAAATGATTCTTCCCTTCTGTTAAGTTTAAATTGAGTTACTAGCTGTGTTTCCTTTTTTCTTGTAGCTTATTTTAGTACACTGAGCCATTTATGTGGATTTTAAAACTATAGGACGTGTCGTGAAACAGTCTGTAAAGCACTCTAACCGAAGCCGCTAAGCCCCAAGGTGAGGAAACCAGAGAGAACAGTGAAGGAAGCCAGGAGAACTGGGAGGGAAATAAGGGAAAAGTTACAAGGGCAATAAAATAGAAGCACTAAAATTAATGCATTATGTTATTCGCGTGGGAGAACATAACATAGGAAACAGTCTGCTGTGACTGCAGGAACAGCCAGTACACTTGGGTTCTGTTCTCAAAACCGCAGGCCCTTCATTCCAAATAGTACAAATATATACATTTTTAAAGGAGTTTCTTGTGTGTTTCCTTTTTAATGACCATCAGTGAATCATAGGACAAATTTCCTACAAGATCTGCTCAAATCTTTCAAAATCTGTATTTAATCAAAGGTGACTGTTCTTTGCTCTCTTGAAAATTTATTGGATCCATTAAGTATTATATCTGAGAAAAATGAAATTGTTAAATTGTATTTCTTATAAAATATGTGAATAAATAATAAAATGTGCTAATATTTTATTAATAACTATTGAGTTTTATATATGACTTAATATGGGGTTCAAGTTTTCTGAAAGTTTAAACCTAACCTTGGTTGCTTTGGAATTATATAATTAACCTTTTTAAAATAAAGGAAACAATATTATTAGTATTAAAAATAAAATTAATCAAAAAATACATACTGGTTGTAAAACCATTCAGCTTTGACTGTTATTGAATGCAATGATCAAGGGTACAGTTTTAGGAGGCAGATTACATGGCCGTTCATGTCTTGACTGTCTCAATTTGGCTAATAACTTTACTTGTCTATGTTACTGTTTCCTATCTGTGGTACCTCACAGGTTTCTTTGTGAGGGATAAAATGGGAAGTATACAGAGAGCACTTGGAGCAGGGTTTACCATGTGATTACTATTATGAATCAGAATATATCCTCCATTGAGACAGGATTTTTTTTTCTGTCTTATTTGTTCACTGATGTATTCCAAACACCTAGGAGAGTGACTACATATAATAGAACCTCAAAAAATATTTTGGAG
>VMDR010036924.1:0-10367 GCA_007922815.1 Macrotus californicus | reverse complement strand
TAAAAAAAAAAAAGATCAAAAATATGAACAGTAAAATGACAACAAACTCACAACTATCAACAATGAACCTAAAAACAAAACAAAACAAAACAAACTAAGCAAACAACTAGAACAGGAACAGAATCACAAAAATGGAGATCACATGGAGGGTTATCAGTGGTGTTGGGGAAGGTGGAGAATGGAGGAAAAGGTAGAGGGAATAAGAAGCATAAATGGTAGGTACAAAATAAACAGGGGGAGGTTAAGAATAGTATAGAGAATGGAGAGGCCAAAGAACTTATATGTGTGATCCATGGACATGAACTAAGGGGCAGGGGGGGGAAATGAGGGTAGGAGGGGGAATGCAGGGCAGAGGGGAATAAAGGGGAGGAAAAATGGAACTGTAATAGCATAATCAATAAAATATATTTTGAAAAAAGAACAATAGAGCAGTATCATCACCAAAGGAAATATGAAGAGTCTGGAAGTAGAAAGTTCAGTTAAGATACAACCACATATCTTACAATACAATACAATCAATTGTATTATAACTGGCTGTGGGTTTGGAAACACAGACCGACACGTAGAGCCAAGGACTATTTCTGAAGAACCTGCAAATGAAAATCAAGATAGAGAGAAGACCACAACAAAAAAAAAAGGAAAATCTCAGGCATTTAGGCAAAAAGAGAAAATGTGTCCTCAACATAGTGACTCAAGTCTAGTTGGCCCAAAATATTTCTCTTCTAGCAAATTGTAGGCTCAGATTTCACAGAGGAGAGTGCCTACATGGAAAGCCATCATTATGAGTAACCCCTCCAAGGATGCATTCTCTAAAACTGGGTAGTTACCATGCATGTTGTCAGCACAATGCCACATTGAAGCAGCAAGGAGAAACAAGACCTCTAAAGCCACAGAGATCTCCATCTTGGCAGACCCTCCACACAGGGCTTCTCAGGGAATAGGAAGGGGTACCTGGCTTAAGTGATTTTATATGGACTCCCATGCTCAGCTGCATTTATTTTCCTACTTATTTGGATAATCCATGGGGTTTGCTTATAGATCAACCTCCTAGAAGCTGAGACCCTCCTAGAAGCTGAGACCCTGAGAAGCTTCATTTCTCAAACACTGAAGTTCAGAGAGGCATATCAGGCAAAAAGTGCTGCTTGACCTCTGTGTCTATGTGAGAGGTCTATTTAAGTCACCTGGGAGGTTGGCATGGCATACTACACTTCCAACACATGCTCAGTTGTAGGAAACTGTTTTCATTAGATAATTTTCAGGTGTCACCTAGTAAGCTGAACAGCCTAAATCATATATATTTGAAATCAGGAGACAATTACTTTTTCATTTCTGTGGGTTTGGCTGAAAGAATCAGCAGCAGAGATAATCAAGTGACTTGATTGGGACTATAAACCCAAAAAAGAAAAGCTCTTGGTCAACTTTCTTCAGCCAATTAGGATTATTTAGGTAGAAAATAAGTGAGTAGTACCAAATTTATGCATCATGGATGTAATAATTGAAGATACTGTTTGTATTGCAGAGAGAGAAGCAGGTGCAGACCAAAATGAGTCTCCTATGGCTAACGTCGAGGTGCCAGCAGGGCTGCATTTCTGTGGATGACTCTAGGGGAGAACCTGTTTTCTTCTTGTCTTCTAAAGGCCCCCCACAGTCTTTGGCCGTGGTCTCCTCCCTTGTGGTCCCATCACTCCAATCTTTACTTCCATCATCACATCTGATCATTTTCCCTTCTTTTGACCTTCTCTTCCACCTTTTTTATTACATTAGACCCACCAAGGTAATCCAAGGTAATCTTCCCATCCCAAGATCTTTAACTGAATCACACCTGCATAAGTCCCTTTTGTCATATAAGGTAACATAGTCACAGGTTCAGGGATTAGGATGTGAACAATTTTTTCTTTCTGTACCACAATTGCCCATCAAAGCCGAATCACCTAGAACCTGACATAGGTCTTGTGGAATGATAATGAAGAAGTTAATCTATACTGGGGGACAGGGGGAGGAGGGTAACATAACAGCAGTTAAAACCCTAATATGAAAAAAACATCAAACAAACTCAAAGGTAACAGTAGTGTTGGAAGCATACTATATTGGAAAATAAGCACACATGAAATAAGTTTTGTTAGAGGTTTCCACAGTTATGCAGCTCTGAGGATTATCAGGAGGAGAAATTCCTTAGCTTTCAGTTGTAATCAGTCAAGATGACGTGAAAGCCTGGAGAATGAAGACATAGCACAGGTTTTAGCAAAGTCAAGGGCTCAGCTTCCATAGGTTTTTAGGGGGAGAAAAAGAGCATCTTGAGTACATTTACTGATGTTCTTCTTTGCAGAATTAAAACACTTTAAAGGTGAATGAAATGCACAAATATTGATACTAATCAATATTAACTCCAATATTAGTGGGTTGGCATACTGGAACACACTAAAGATTCCTTCTCAAATAGATGAAGGAAATTATGAAAACAACTTACTTCTGAAGGTATACTATGTGACCGGCACTGTTCAGATGCTTTAAATGTATTATCTTATTTCAGCCTCACCATGCGCCCATGAGAGAAGGATGTGAACAGGTAGTTCAACTTATGCACAGAAACCTCAAGTACCTTACTCAAGGTAATTCAGCAAATATTGAATAGACAGTAGAGAAATTTCAACCTGCAGAGAGCCTGAACGTGAAGGCAAAGCCATGAGAATCCCATCATTCTCTTTACTGTCCATTACAGCCTTCAGTCACCATACTCAGAGTTAAGAAAGCCCACATCTTCTCAGTCCTAAAGTTCAGAAACCTACCCCTCAACCTAACCTACTGACTCTAGGTTGTTAAGTTTGACTGAATTTATGTCCTGTGTCCTATGATGAGCAAGGGTCTAAGTATTAGGAGAAGGACAAAGACGAAGGAGACTCTAGTAAAACTTAGACCCTTCCAAATTGTTCATAAAATATGAAAATAATATGTTGGAATCATTGTATTGGATCATCATAAAGGAAGATCGGGGTGGCAGCCACACAGGGACGAAACCATGAACCTGATTGGAAATACAGAACTGGCCCATCGAACTAGCTACCAGTTTACAACCAGGGTAAAGCCTATTTCAGAAAGCCATAAGGGAACTATTTACACAACAGTTTTTCAAAGGCCATCACACCTCATAAACCACAACCACTCTTCTATATTCTCTCATTTGTATCAGGTAATAGACCCAAAGCAGACCAAATCAAAGAAATAAGGAGGAGGAACCTTCATAGCACAGAGACCTTCATCTCCTCTGACTCAGAGTCAAATCCCATTAAGGAAATGAAAATGCAGTCATTGACTTTGCTGCATTCAGCTGTCTGCAATGACTCAGTCTGCCCAAGGGCAAGACCAAGACTCTGCATACCTCACTAGGTAGGGCTCAGGTGTTGAGAAATCGGCTGTTGTAGCCTGCATCTGATTATTATTTCTTGTGACTACCGTTTTGCCCTACAGTTAAAGAAAGCTGCTTTGCTTTGACTTTCTCTGACCCCACTACTCCAGTTGCCTCTCTGGGGCTGTGTATGTACAGGAATGGAGACCAGAATGTCGGGCTCAGGTGCTTTCCTGGGCTCTGCAACATTAGCAACCCATTTAAAGCAACACCCCTGCATAGCCCTCCTCTATGTTCTCCCTGCCAGAGTCTGTGATACTAGACCAGCTGTGAAACTCTCCTTCCCAATATTATGATTTTCCCACTGCTAGTATCATTTACCTACCATCTCCTCACACTTACTTGTCTTTACTTATGCTGATCGTTTATTTTATTTTTACAGATCTTACCAATGTTTTAGTGAACAAGAACCACTCAAGAAGCAATCCAAACTCCCAACACCAAGAGCTACAAAAATAAGGCACACAAACCAAGATTCTAAAATCAACCTCCTCCCCCCCACACACAAAAATGTGTGTGGATGAATGTAGACAGATAGATACAAAAATACTTATTTTCTAGGACTTGTACATTTCAAGACGCCCAGGCCAGGTGCACTGCAAGACTATCCCATACCATCAACTGACTTCAATCGGGGAAGGGAGTATTTTCCTATACAAAATTATATTTGAATTAGGAACATCTGTGATTTGGCATTTCAGTTATACCATTCATTTAGTTAACAAGTATATATTGAGAGATCGCTATGAGCAAAATATTGGTTTATGTCTAAGGAATACATTAATTTTTCTTTTAAAAAAAAGACAAAAATTTCTTCCTTTCTTTACCTTACATCCTAATCAATAAGAAAAAAAACAGAAAAGTAAAATATGTAGTATGTGTTCAGTGCTAAGAAGGAAAAATAAGGAAGAAAGGGAGTATATAAAATGTTGACATGTGTGAAGTTTTAGATGGGGTCGGAAGGACTCAAAGAGAAGATGGTTTTGAAGAAAGTAAGCAAGTAGCCATATGGATATCTAGACAGAGGGAACAGCAGGCGAAAATTTTGTGAGACAGAATGAAGTATCTCAAATAATGCCACTTAAAGTAATTAAAGATTTGCTCCCACAAAACAACAGCATACATTGGACTCAAAAAATAGTCACTACTCATGCACACGGACAGCAGTGTGGTGACTGTGGAGTGGGGTGAAGGTGGAAGAGAGTATGGTGGGGGGATCAATGGTAATGGAAAAAATAAAATTAATTAGTTAATCAATTTTTTTAAAGAAAGTGATTAAATACATTAGACAATTGCCTATGATGGATGAAGTATCTTGCGCTGGCTAATAATAATATAGGATTAACTTGACCCTTCAAATCTTTTTAAAAAGCACGTCTACCTAGTTTGACTTTGTCTAAAATTGGAAGTAGATGAGGCTAGTTCTTCTAGGTTTTCCCAGAGAGATGAGAGACTTCAAATCTGAAAAATTAACTCTTAACAGTGAATAATTAGTACCTTAGCATCCCTAGAACTACCTCACATGGGTAGCCCCTAAAAGTGAAGTGGCTCTTGACCTTCACCATGCATCAGATTCACCTGGGGAGCCTGTTAAAACACAGACTGTTGGGCTTCTCCCCCCCCTCACCCCACCCCACCCCACCCCCAGGGGGTAGGGTCCAAGAATTGACGTTTCTAACAAGTTCCCAGGTGATGCTGATGCTGCTACCCAGGGAGCACACTTTGGGAACCAGTACTTCAAAAGTCCTAACGATATTCCAAAGATGACTCACAAGATGCTTCCATTGGTTCACACAATAATATCCTGCACTTCAGGCCTCAGGAGTGTGTTGAGGGCTTTCTTTGGGTTCTCCAAAGTCTCGATTAAGTTGGGCGGTAGGCTTCAAACGTCTCAGATCCTCTCAACTTCCAGTTGCTTCAAGTGTTCTTAACCTTCGATCTAGCATAAAGGAAGCTTTTGTGAAGTTACCTTCTATGCGTCTTTGATTTGGACACGTTCTGGGCAAGACCCAGGTATGAAGAATAGTATAGGAAATGTAGAAGCCAAAGAACTTATATATATGACCCATGGACATGAACTAAAGAGGGGGAATGTGGGTGGGAAGGGGTGTGCAGGGTGGAGGGGAATAAAGGGGGGGAAATGGGATAACTGTAATGGCATAATCAATAAAATATATTAAAAAAAAAAAAAGACCCAGGTATGAGTGAACTTTGGCTGATAGTACTTTGAAAGACTAGTTTCTTGATGACCATGAGATAGGGGATTCCTGGCAAGTTGCTTAGGTTTGATTGTTCTTTCCTAAAAACTGAGAATGGGTGGTCCCAATTAGCCTCCTTGGATCTGGTTAACATCACTGAGTAATTGATGTACTCACATCATCTTCTCTCTCTAAAACATAGTCTGAGGGTTCTCCGATTTAATGGATCTTTCCTCTTATCTCCCATTAAGTTATCCTTGTTCTACTTGCTTCTCCTTCCTGGCAGTGAGAGAATGCAGCAGTGAACAAATCTTTACCTTTGCAGATGCTGCCTTCTAGTGGCAGAGTCAGAATTAGAAAATACACAATCCCAGGTTATGTTATCTATTTAGCTTAAGAGATTCAGCAAAGACAATAACAATGACATGGGAAAGATGGCTAGTTTGGATAGGGAGCTGACAGCAAGTGTTCCTGGGGAGGTGACATAAAGCAAGGCATGCAAGATAAGACTCATCAGTACAAATGTCCATTTGAAGAGCATTCCTGACAGAAGGAAGAATTTGGTCTGTTCAAGGAACAGAAAGATGGTCGGTATCCTTACACTAATGGTCCATCAGTAAGGAAGTAGCAACTCACTCAGGGTCATATATGATATGTCCCAAAAAGGAAAGAATGAAAGTCGCAGTCTTGACTTCCAGACTTGGCTGCTTATCCAGTGACAGGACTCTGAGAAAATTATCAACTGAATTACAGTAGTCCAGCAAGAAATGATGAGGGCCTGCCTGAATTATAATAAGGGAAATCAAGAAGAGGAGATGAGTTCAAGAACTTTTTAGAGTAGAATCAAATATTACGTGGTTAAAATTGACAGAATTTATAAATGGGAGCAATTAACCTCATCACTCACACCTCCATCTTTAACACAAAAAGACTATCCTTCCAAGAGAGTTGACCAGGTAGATGTAAGATATAAACCACCAGTTGCTTTCATAACTTAATTTGTTTGTAAATATCAACTTTCCAGATTGGTAAGGAAATGGGCATAAGTGTAGTTATAAATGCTTAAATGTGATACGTGCATGTCTGAGAGTTGGACCTATATTCATGAGGTCTGATATCACATTGCACTTCCTTTTTTGGCAATATTATCTCCACAAATAAGGGTTTATTGTGTCATTAGTGTTTCATATTAAAATGAAATTAATAAAACTTTATATTTTCATATGGGTACAATCTGTAATCATCTCACAGACCATGGAATATACTTGCAAAGGGCAGAAAAGTCTAAAAGAGAAACAACTGTCAATTCATGTTTTTTTTTTAATTCCTGTTTCTTTAACTTACCTCTTTTTGCACACAAGTACAAAGGTAAATAGACCAGGCCCCAAGCCTTGAGGATGAAATTAGTTAAGGCAATGAGTTGGACTATGTAAAAAAGGGAAAAGTCCTAAAGGCACCTATGGGATTTATGTGTCCCTTCATTTTCACTACAGACTGAAATATTAATAATTATACCCCTCTTATAAAATAATGATAAAATTGATTATTCATCTACATAAAAAGATACCTCTACTTCTTAATTTTAGACAAACACTTAATCATGGTTTTCAAAGTATGGATGAAGGGCCAACAGTTTCACCTTTACCTGGGAAATCATTAGTATTAGAGATTCTTGGATCCCACTTCAGATCCTGAATCAGAAACTCTGGTAATACAAGTCCTTAAGTGATTCTGATGCATGCAGAAGTTTGAAAATCACTGTAGACTTCCAGTCAAGATGGCAGCATAGGTAAACATGGCTCGCCTCCTTGCACAACCACATCAAAATTACAACTAAATGATATAACAACCATCACTCAGAAGCATCAGAAATTGAGTTGAATGGAAGTCTGACAACCACAGAATTAAAGAAACCACATCCATCCACACTAATAGGAAGGGCAGAGACACAGAACAGGCTTGTCCCACATACATGTGTGGTGAATAAAAATTTGGTAGGGATATCTTGGGAGCAAGGAGTCCCAGCACCACTCCAGGCACCCCCAGTCCAGGGTTCCACCAGGAACCCTGATGCCAGGAACGTAAGTTACCATAACTTCTGGCTGTAAAAATCAGCAGGGATTGAGTTGGTAGAAGAAACTTCTAGAGTCCCCAGCAGCTCCTCTTACAGAACCCACACATGAACTCACCTACTCAGACTCACTCCCTCTGAGCTCCAGCACTGGGATAGCTTCAAAGTCACCAGTGGCATACAGGGAGGAACAGAAGTGTCTGGAATCAAGGCAAGAGCTGGGGGACAGCTTTTTTCCCAGACAGAAAGGCAGGCAGAACCACAGAGCCCTCAGGCGGGTACCATATCTGAGACTCCATCAACCTGGCTAACACTGTTTGCCCCACCCTGGAGATACCCTGAGGCTCCTTCCCACCCAACTTACAGCTGTTCCCAGTAGCTTTTCCATATGAATGACTGGTCTTGGCTCAAGCTTCACAACTTCCTAAATTCTTTCAAACAAGCAACAGAGGAAAAATTCATAGGAAATTGAGTAGCCAAAGAACTTACACACATGGCCCATGGACATGAACAATGGGATGGGGATTGTCTGTGGGAATGGGGGGAGCTGGGTAGAGGGGGGCAAAGGGGGAAAAATTGGAACTGTAATAGCATAATCAATAAAATATAATAATAATAAAAAGAAAATCACTTTAGATTCCTTTATCTCTAGCAAAGGATTTGGTATTTTAAAAATACGTGCTGCACATGAATCAAATGATGATCTGAGGTTTTTTTCTTAGTGAGCTCTGAATTTTTTTTAAAAATCTTATTTAAGATTTCTGAATGGCAAAGGAATTTTACTTTAGCACTAAGTATTTCCTAACATGCATGAACAAGGAATGAGCTTTTGACAAGTTTTCCCACTGGCAATATTGGGAGCAAATAAAACTGGTTTCCCAGGTCCCAATTGTACTCAGAGCTTTGCTTTGGGGATGTACAGAAAATGTAGTGTTTCTTAAAGCCCCTCACTTCAGTACCACCCTACCACCATCACCAAGAAACATGTGTACTCAGAAATGCTGAAAGAAAAAAAAACCTGCAAGAACTCCTGTACAGGTTCAGAGTCATCAGCAATAAAGATGATCCTCTTCTGTGCTTTTCAGATTACCTCCCAATGACCAGCCACTGAAATTCACTCAATTCACACTTGAAACTGATGGATTCACAAATATAACCTTGATGCCAAGGAAGACGGTTTCTATGGAAGTGTTCAAATGATACATTTTACTCTATTCACCTTATTCTTTAGTACTTGTATTAATAAAATGCTAACTTTTAGGAGGTTTTCTTATAATGAGTAAAGGCCCTCCTCAAGCTGTCCAAGGTGGTGAATTATTGTGGACACCTGACAAACTTTAGTTATAACACAAGGCAGGTGGTCCTCTCAGAGCTTCCTGTTCCCTGAATGAATGGTGCCTTGGGCTCTGGCCAGATGAAGGTTTTTCTGGTGTTAGGAGGGCTGTACCTCCTTTTTTCTCTGATTTGGACTTGCTCTGGAGAACAACCAGGTATTTACAGAGTACTAGGAGACATGGTGGAAAATTGATGATCAGTAATGAGGCTACTTTCTCCACTTTCCAAATCTGAGCATTTCAGTCTGCTACACTGCTAATAACAAAGGGTCTGCATTACTTGATCAGCTTTGGGTGGTTGCAATTGGAATGCCTTGTTTCCCCACCTGGCTTCACCTGGGTTGCTTCCTTTGCTCCACAATATCCCCTCCCCTTTAAGGATGGCTTATCATCCTGTAAGGAAAGTGGGGATGGTTGATTAGAGAACAGGTTTCCATATGTCCAAGATGGAAAGGTTATCATGGCTTCAGCTATGAAGAATGATGTTTGGGAATAAACCTTAAAGAGAAAAATGCATTCACAATATATGTGTGTGTATCAAAGCTTGATTCTAGATTCTAAG
Source organism: Macrotus californicus (assembly GCA_007922815.1). Taxonomy (NCBI): domain Eukaryota; kingdom Metazoa; phylum Chordata; class Mammalia; order Chiroptera; family Phyllostomidae; genus Macrotus; species Macrotus californicus. The sequence goes on along the minus strand of VMDR010036924.1, from coordinate 799 downwards.
CTATTTCACAGGGATCTTTATGTTTTTAGCTTCATAAAGCAAGATGTCAAGTGACTGGGATTACTTGTAACAAAAATTCTGACAGTGGAGCCAAGAGAGTTATTATGTCCCAGTACATTTTCAAGATACAGAGTCTGGTCCACCTCCAGAATTTGTTACTTGACATACACACTGAAGGACCTCTGGACATACATTCTTAGTGCTATTTCTAAAGAAAAGTAAATGAGCTCTCCCAGGTGGAGAGACTAATTCAGAATTCTGACAAATACAAGTCCCATATCCCTCAGCGGTTTTGAGGGCTTCTTGTATAGAGAAGACCTGGAGTACATATTAAAACATGTAGACCTCTGGGTCCCACTTCACACCTTATTAATTGGATTTCTGAGAACTTGGCCAAATAATTTGCATTTTTTTTATTGTTGTTCTATTACAGTTGTCTCAATTTTCCCCCATTGCTCTCACCTACCCCACCCAACCCCAGCTCCCACAGTCACTCTCCACCCTGTTGTCCATGTCCATGAGTCATTTATACTTGTCCTTTAACTAGACCGTTCCTCTTCTTTCCTCCCTTATCTCCCACCCCCCTCCCCTCTTGTCCCTGTCAGTTTGTTCCTTGTTTCCATGCTTCTGGTTCTATTTTGCTTATTTGTTTTGTTCATTAGGTTCCTGTTATAGGTGAGATCATGTGGTATTTGTCTTTTTAACAATTATTAAAAATGACTTCACAATAGAATTTTGATAAAAATCGAGACTTCATAACTTCTAACCAAAATTGGGACTCAATGTGAAGTCACCTTAT
>VMDR010036923.1:0-10368 GCA_007922815.1 Macrotus californicus | reverse complement strand
TTCTGCCTATACACACATAAACACAACCCTCTCCCACTTCACTAGATAATATTTCCTTTTGTAGATGATAAAACAGGGCACAGAAAGTGAAAGAATTGCCTAAGTCCAGATACTGTTTTAATAACATAAGAATAAGAAAGCTAAAACATAAAGATGACTATTACTCTTCCTTGCTGTTCAGCTAGCTCGATTGCGACATTATTTTTCCCATTACTTGTTTATTTGTGTACTTTTGAGATATTCACATTTTAGTGATCATCCCCTTCCCATATAAGAAAATGCCTAATATGAAGGAAAAAGGAAACGATTAAATGCTATTTCATGGGAGCTGCATAACACATTTCATTTTACACGTTTCCTTAGTCAACGTACAGGCTTTGCACGTATTAATCTTGTCCTACAGCATTCCTTATTTCTATGCTGCAACGTCCCTGGCCCAGCAGTGACCAGTTGTGTCCTGATGTCTACCATTACTGTTTTGTAGAGCAGTGCCTGCCGTTTCAGAGGGAACAAAACAGGAGGCAAAGCATGTGTGGTGTGTGCCACTCAGGCACATTGTCAATGGGCTCCGGATTCTTAGGGAGGAAAAAGAACTTGAATAGTATTTACCAAATTACTTCCTCTTATTTCCACCCCCACCTTGATATCTCAGGAACCAAATATTTTTGATGTTTTCTTTTTACGTTACTATTGTTCTTTTCCTTTCTGTTTCTGTGCCCACCGTCTTAGCTCAAACATTCATTCATTCACACTGTGTTCACTGAAATGATGTCCTGAGAGATCCCCACATCAGACTAAGGTTTTACCTACCTCCAAAAATTATACATGAATAGTCATAGTTGTTTTAACAATGCCTTTCTTTCACACAACACCTCCCACTTTACATCTCAACTCAGCTCAAATTAAACAGCAGAAGAACTTGTAAGTTTGAATTTAAAAGTTCTCTCAATCTGGCCCTTACTATTTCTTCAAACAATTTGTCTTTCAGTACCTCTTTACAAGACAACTCTGCTGCAGCCAAGCTCATCATTTATTCTTTCACAATTAGGTCAACCCATAATTCTAAGTACCCTGTGTGGTTTCCTCCTTCTCTACTTGTTTAAGTCCTGCTCTTCCTTGAATACGCAGTTTCAGTCGCTCTTCCACTAGAGCGAGCCTCCTCTTCTGAATTCCTGCCCCAGCCCCTCCCTGGAGAGATGGGTAGCCCACTCCCATTAGGAGGCATCACAAGCGTCCGCTGATCGACGTGCAACACTGCGTGCACTTCCTGCCACCATCAGTTCCTTTTCCGCCTTCTAGTTTGGTAAGTGGCAACACCATCCATCTGACACTTGATAGAGTCCCCTTTTTCCTCATTCCTCATTTTCAGTTCATTCACAAGCCTTATTATCAGTTCTACTCCCAAGATATATTTTATATCTTTCAACTTGTCTTTATGTGGATTGCTTTCGCTGTGGCACAAGACACCATCACTTGAGGGTGCTGCAAGAGCCTCCTGGCATGCCTCCCACTCAGCCGTTCCCCACAGAACGGCCATTGCAGCAAACAGACATCAGGTCCTGTCCCTTCCCAGCTTGAAACTGTCCACCTTCCTTACCACGGCCTTTAGACTCGGCATGCAAAGGTCCATCTCTAACCTCATCCTAGGCCACTCTCTCTGCGGCATGCATGTTTCAGACAAATTGGCTTTGTGGTGGTTCCTAAATATCCCACTAGGATTTTTTTTTTTAATTTGGGCTTTACACTTTACAATTTGAGCCACCTGTGCTCCCCACAGGCCTACTTTTTTTCTTGGCTAGCCAGCTTCTCTTCCAGGTTTCAGCTTAAACTTTAGAGAAGCCACCCTAAATAAGGCAGGCTACCATCCCATTATTTTCTATCACAAAGCCCTATGTATTTCTTTCACAGCACTTACCACTATGAATATCTCTACTTATTCGGTCCTTTATTTCTTTACTTGATATTGTAGCCTTTAAAAAAAATCATCTGTCACTGACCTGGAATGTATGCTCAGTGACATCAAGGGCTCCGTCTGCCTGTTGATGCTTGTATTCCCCACACCTAGCACTGCACCTGGCAATAAGAGATGCTCAGTGGGGGTTAGTTCATTGAATGGGCACTACTTTGGGGGCAGAGATTATTGTCCTCTCCTTAGTGCCTGTCATTGCTGTTGACTTTGTCTTATAACATAACTTCCCCAATGTGCAGAAAAGTACCCTTGTAGGTACTTGAACTTCAATAAAATTTTTAGTCAAGGAAACTTGACTTGTCAAATTAAGTGTATGGGGGGGGGGCGGTTGAGGGTATTCTTGTTAGGAAACAGCTTATTACTCCTTGAATAAAAATCTGAATGGTGTTAAGGCACTTTGAATAAGTCTTTTAGTTTAGCCCTGCCAAAGAAAACAGTACAGTCGTGTAAGAGGATTGAATTAGCCATGTAAAATTTGGTACAGATTTATCTTGAGTTCAGTGTATTCTAAGAAAAACAGAATTATTCTCCACTAGCTTGGCAGAGGCATCTATTGGAAACTTTCAGGCCAAACTTATGAGGAACAGGCAATTTTTTGAGAAGGAGGAAAATTAGATTTTTTTGATAAAGAGACAGACTATAAGCTTGTGGGGGGGCAGAGGATGTAAATGATAGGGGAGAGACAGCAAGGACCCTTCAGAGGTGTCACCCTGAGCCTGCCTTGTTTATGATCAAGAAGAGGGTGGGAGCAAGGGAAGGAGGTGGGTTTGGCTGGGGTGGGGGGGAGTGGTGGGCGAGAAAATGCAGACAACTATAACTGAACAACACTAAAATAAAATAAAAAAAAATAAAAGAGTGGTAAGAAGTACACAAAAATGCAGACCAGGTGCAGGGAGGATTTTCCAATTTTCTTCTTTGTTTGGTTTTTCTTTTTATGTGTGAAAGGAATGGAGGAGCTCTGGCTAAAGTTTTTCACTAAAATGTCTTCAAAATAAATCATTTTTAATAATGTCTTGAGAATATGCATGCACTTGAAAGGGAAAAGTTCCATATGCCTCATCTGTCTCCCTCCTTCTTGTGTGTCTCGGCTCTGTGGGCAGACGGACCGAAGGCCCCTCCAACACACGCCACGAGGCACTTGCAGACTTCCTGCAGAACAGATGGGGAAATGAGTTGATGGACTTTGCTGGTTCTTCTTGGAGAAATTGTTTTCTTTTGGCTTTCGTATTGGGATGAGTTTCAGAAGAATGCTTATTTATCTCTTTATAATATTATTTATTCTATTTCATTTTATGAATAGCAAGAATTTTAAAGTTAATTTTTGATTTTCTATGTTAATAATTATTGTGGCCAAATTAAATCCTAAGATGCCGTGAGTTGGCAGATGAGATAAAGTCACGTGCTCACTTTTAATAAATCACAAACTATGTTCAGGGAACATATTGTATTATGTTTTTCAGAATTATGTAATTTACTTTAGAAGTAAGCCTGGATATTGAAATCAAGATGTATGCAAACAGGAGGAATTATTCATTTTAAACAAGATAATATATATTCAAAAGGAATTCAAATTGGATCCTTTTGTGGACGGCATCTGTAATACAGTCACGGGCTGCTGAACAAAGGCGATAAGTTCTGAGAAGTGCTGCCTCGGGCGATTTCATTATTCTGCGAATATCAGAATGCACTTACACACACCTCGGCACACACTACTGCTGTAACGGTGTGTGCTATGCTTCTATGAGGCTGGCAGTGCAGTAGGTGTGTTTACACCAGCATCACCACAAACAGATGAGTTAATGCCTTTCCCTACAGCATTAGGACAGCTTCAGAGTCACTAGGTGAGAGTTTTTGAGCTCCATTATAACCTTGTGGGACCACCGTACACGCAGTCCAGTGTTGCCTGAAACGCCTGTGAGTTGTGCCTGACTGTACATTCCAAGTATTACTGCATTACTGAATGTTAAAGGTTAGCTTAACTCTTTATTGCTGGTATTTATATTGAGTTATTTCCTGTATATTTCTATAGATTTTAGACAACTTACATTGGAAAATAAGACAATAAAAAGAAAAACAGAAGGCAAGTCAGTTAAAATAAGCAGAGAGATGGATTTATTTGTTGGTAATATCTATTCTGCTGTGTGCTTACTGTTTTCTTAGCATAACGATATCTTCTCTCAGATACCATCTCCGTGAGCCTCACGCTGTCCCCGTGCAGGCCCTATTTACTTATTTGTCTACATTGATCAGGTGCAGTATTAATTTGATAAATAAATACACATGCAACATTAAGTAGCCAGTATTGTATTAGACACAGAAAAAGCAAATGAGGCACAAAGCTCTAATCACTTGTCTAAACACACCCCACCACTCAGTGACAGAATCAGAGCCCCGTTCTTCAGAAACCTGGAGTAACTTCCCATGATTCGGACGTGCTTTACCACACAGCAGGGTGTGCCAGGAGACTTCTGACTTCACGACAGCATCTTAAATACTTCAGGACATGGCTTTGGCTTCTCTTGTCGACCAGCAAAGGCTCTGCTGGAGCTTTTGGTATTTTTTCTATGTTTGTTTTTGTCTGTTTTTTTTTTTCCACATGAAGAAACTCACCTTCGATTCTTATACCTTTAGAAACTTTCAGTGCAAAGGTCTTTTGCTGCTGGTTTTGGAGTCTATGTTCAAGAGGAGAAATAATTAGCATACTTAAATGTGAATTCTACGTTGTTTCTATGTTCACACCGAGAGTTAGAGGCATTTCAGCATTTGCTGAGCTCTTCTGTTCAGCTCTCCTGATGCACTCAGTGCCCACCCCTCCCATCCTGCTTTCTGCTCTAGAGGGCAGATCTGTGAGGACCACTCCCCAAGCCTCCCTTGCCCTATGCCTTGTGGTTGTATTTGGCCTGTGGAAAACCTAACCAAGACAGAGGGTGCAGGGGGCAGAATAAGGGTGGTGTGTCAATTTTCCTGACTCCCTCAGTGTAGGTGGTGGGTAGGGCGGGTCACCTGTGGCTGGCACATTCCTGGGGGATGGTTCAACTCCACAGTGCCCAGCCTGCAGGAGTGCCCTTGTGGTTATCTTACTGCCTGCCCACGATTTTGGGGATAGTCTCTGTTAAACTCTCAATGCATAACCCTAATCTGCATGTGCTCTTTCCTGCTGGGATCCTGGTCTGCACAGCATGAGTGGTCCTGTGTGCTACATGAATTTTAGTTAGAAAAAAGTCTTTAAATCTGTGCTTTTCTTCAGGCTTCATCAGTGTTCGGACAGATCACTTTACCTTTCTTTTTTTAAATGGATTTTAAAGCACTTGATTCAGGAGGACTAAATGAGAGGATTAAATGAAATGGTTTATATTAAGCTCCTGGCAAATAGCAGTCATTTTCATTAAAAAAATGCTAGTGTGATTAAGAGCTCTCTTTTCTTCTAAAATGTCAGTTTATTTAGATGCTCTGTGCTTCATCTTTAACATATTTAAGTATCATTTGGACTCATTGTTGTGGATTCTACTAAGTTCACACTTAGTGTCAGCATTAAAAGAGCACCAGATCTATGGTAACAAACTGAGTTGGCCTGGGATTAAGCAATAATAAACATATTATTTTCTTTTTTTTTCCTTTTATTTTTGCTGGGGCATCCTTTTTTACTCAAAAGAGCACAGAGCGTTTTGCTTGCTCAATAAATTACTCGTCGCTTTTTTTGAAAGGAATGAAATGGAAACATAACAGTGCCTAGAAGTTTCAGTTCCCAGTCTTTTTTAGAACCCCATTTTCATAGCCAATTCTCAGTGTCGATTTTCAGTGCTGATTATGTGGCAACAGTAATTTATATAACCTAAAAGTTCTATATGTATGTCCTTCAGAGTTTATGTATAAAACTGCTATGATACATAGCAGCAAAAATTAACCCCTCCCAAAAATCTTTTTTTTTTTTCATTGTTATATTTTAATCCATTTTGAAACGTTTCCATCCACTTACATTTGGCTTTGATGGCATTTTCTCTACATTATCCTTTCTAAATTTCCAGGTAATTTTTCAGGAGCATGAGGGAAAGGGAATGGGGAATAAAGACATTAACAATTTTTGCAAATATCGTACACAAAACGTCTCTTATGGAGGGAAATAGAAGAGAGCACTTCAGAGCTCAGGGAGACAGGATATTAAGACAGCTCTTTTTAAGTACAGAAAAGCACGTGGTTCTCAAATGTCGGCATGCACTCAAGTCCCTGGAGGGCTTGGCACAGACTGCCAGGCCCCTTCAGACCCAGTAGGGTTGGGGGGCCGAGAGCGTGTTGATGCTGTTGGTCCAGGCATACTAGCACCCCGCATCATTTTGATCTGGAAGTGTACAGCCTGATATGAGTGTAGAAATGGCGATTACAGTTCAGGTGGGAAGGACGAAGTTGTTTTTTTCTTTTGTGCTTGCCAGCTTTGCAACTGGAAAACCTTAACCATAAGGCATCTACATTTCCCGGTTGACTGTGGCACAACAAGAACATAGTGACCTACTGTTGTGAAACTAAGACGGATATTAAGGGGGAAGGCAGAGGAGTAAGTTATGGGGAAAGGATTGCCCACAGCCCTAGCACATGCGCAAAGCTGAAATAGCACTTGTGTTTACTTTTCTTTATATTACAAACAACCACACACATAATAGTTCTTCATTTATTGATCTTCTCATGAAAAATCTGCACAATCACCACAGATAAAATTACTGAAGCATCCTAACTCCTGTTGTGCAATCTCCAGCTCACCTTTTGCCAGCACCAGCACTGGCCTTCGCAGGCCCCCTGACTGTCTTCATTCTGTTCTTGCATTCCTTTTGCTGTTTTCTTAGGTCTGCCTCTCACACAGGCCACATCTTGCCAGCCCGTGTTTGGGCTCATTTTTCCTTGCCTAATGTAAGGAATCACACATCATGCCAAAGCCAGTTATCTTACCGCCACCAAAGTGGGTTCCGAATCCAAACACAAAGATGGCTTCTGCTGTCGTCTCATACATTGTGGCTAGTATTTCCTGAATTTCTGTCTTGGGTGCTATTGCCTTCCAGGGTAAAGGACATCAGTGGCCATTTGTTTCTGCTGAACTGGTCTTTCAGTCATTCACTCTTTGGCCCGGATAGTTACCGTGTCATTCCAAAAGGTGGCTGATCTTCAAGCAGCCAGGGCAGAAAAGCTTACACTCACTTTTAAGAAAGTTAGTGAAAATTTCTATGGAGCATTCTTAAAAAGTCATCCATACACTGAGCATCTAGATTTTGATTCCAAATACTATCCCCCAACAAGGAACCAGGGCTCTTTGGAGAAAAATGTCTGGTTTAGGACTGGAGCAGGGAATTTGCAAGGTGAGCCTAGAGCCTTGGGCAGTTCCAGAAGGTAGCGGTGTGCTATTAGAGACAGGAACACAGCTACAGTGATATGTCAAAGGGACAAAAAAACCCAAAAACCCTGAAAGAGCTCCCAACAGATGAAGCAAGAACAGTGCAACTAAATAAATTGGATTCTATTCTAAACTATAAAATAAATGAGTTATTACTTGATACAAGTAAATGATTGAATTTATATCATGTATAAATTGGAGTAGAAAAGACAAATCTGTGCAGTAGAATTTCAAATATTTATGTAGATACTCACTCCTGAAGGATGTGAAGTATAACTTCCCACTCCTTAAATGTGGGCTATGAATAGTAACTTCCTTATAAAGAATGCAGAAGAAAAGGTGGAGAAGTTTGGTGCACCTCACTAAAGGGGTCAAGATGAACATCAGCAGTGAAAAGTCATGTCAATAGTGTACACGCTTGGTATGACCCGACGAGAAGGACACTTCACCTCTGTGGTCTTTCTCTCCAAAACCCACAATTCCAGTCTACTCCTGAGACAAATGGACAAATCCTATTTGAGATACCTTATGAAACGTATCTGACCAATGCACCTCAAAACTCTCAAGACCATCAAAGCAAGGACAGTCTGAGAAGCTGTCACGGCCAAGAGAAGTGAATGCAGACCAGATGAGTACAGGTAGCATGGTGTTCTGAATAGGATCCCAACAGAAAAGGATTAGGTTAAACACTGAGGAAATCTGAATAAAGTGGGGACTTTATTTAATAATAATGTATCAGTGTTGGTTCATTAGTTATAACAAATGTACCATAGTAATCTCAGATGGCGATTAGAGTTACACCAGAACACTCTGTACTATCTTTCCATTCCATGTTTTTCTGTAAACTAAACCTGTTCTAAAGTTAAAAGTTTAAAAAAAGTCAGATCACTCTAAAAGTGATCACAACCTCTCATTTTTATTAATCTTCCAAATGTTGCCAAGGAACATCTTCTAAACACAAATATGATGGTAAATGCCCTTATTTCAATACCAGCTACTATCTACTTATGGATGATTCTTCACCAATTCACTAGGTCCACAAAGATCTCTCCTTTTCCTCAAGTTAGTATTGCACTTGTCAACAAATAACAGAACCCTTGACCACAGCGCTGAAAGTAAGGGGGTTATTTCTGATCTAACCCGGAGCCCAGAGGTAGGTGGTTATTATTAATGGTGTCTCGATGTCCCTTGCTGTTCAGGTTGTTGCCTCAGAAATTCTCCTCGGCTTTCCCTGTGAGCACAAGAAAGCCACCATAGCTTCAAAACAGGGAAAGAAACAAAAGGGAGCCAGCAGCCAAATCCTTGCCGTTGTAATCCACTGCGTTAGCTCTAACTCCCAGGCATGGTTGTGAGATGATGCTTCCATTGTAATCCACTGCATTAGCTCTAACTCCCAAGCATGGTTGTGAGATGATGCTTCCAGCTGCATTTGAGTGACGTCTGCTACGATCACTCTAAGTTACTACAGTCTTGTCCTGCGGAAAAAGCACACTAAAAAACTCATAACGCTGAGAAGCTCACCAATTAACACCTATTTGATGAACAGAAAAATGGAGCACATTTTTTTTGCACCAACTTGAAGAAAAGGAACAGATTTATTTTCCCATGAATTTCCAGAATCATTTTATTTTCTCTTATATAGATTAACAGGGAGGACCATCTGCTAAAGAAGCTGATTAGTCTGGGCTTCTGGAAACTCTGTTTTCTGAAGATGAAGTTGAGATACAGATCAAAGAAATAGGACAATTTATTAAGAATTCAGCGTAGAATATTTGAAATTAGAATCCCATTTATGACAGCTCGTGGCTTACAAGTGAAGAGCCAGGGCTATGCATTCACACTGTCTGGGCTTGAACCCTTGCTCTACCAGCTCTGTAGCGTGCACTTCTGAGTACTGTCTTGATCTTTCTGTGCCTTCATTTCATCGTCTGAAAGTTAGGGTGATAGTAGCCGCCTAACATATTGTATGGGTTTATTAGGTTAACACATGTAATGCTCTTATAAAAGTGCCTGACACTAGAAAAGCACTTAATAAATATTAGCTGTTATAAAATTGCTCTCATTATTTATATTTTCTTTTACTATATAGGATTCATCTTTTTGTTCTTTTCCTGACCTTATAAAAATTGCCAATCAATTGTGTTTAGAAATATGAAACTTCCTGCCTATATTGTTAAGGCGTTTTATGTGCATATGTCTATAATTTCTTTCAAAGGTGAAATTTAAGCAGTAGAACTCATTCATTAGGTATGGCGAGAAAGCAAATCGACCTCAGTTGTTGACTTTGCTTTCCAGGAAGAAATGTAAGCCCAGTGTACTCTGTTGACCTTTCATCTCTCATGTGTGAAAACTCTCATTTGTGCATCGGTCTGGGTATGGCAGCTTATTGTGTACATTGCCTCAAAACTTACGGGCTAACTTTTCCAGAATTAAAGTCCACTAGTTAATATAATCATTACTTCTTCATGGACTTGCATATTTGGGGTTGATCTGAACATTGCAAATGTTTTATGCATTAGGATAGATGTCTATAGGTTTTAACTAGTGCTCTGAGTGCATTTAAAGCCCACTATTTAATTGCTTAATGAGAGTTTTAGGTCTCTTTCCTTTGATATTGCATGTAAAGGAAATATTTTTTCAGACATATTAAGGAGGAGAGATTGGGGGAGGCAAAAAAGGAATAATATCTCCTTTCAAAGGTGGCAGTGTACTCTGTTTTATTGTTCACTGTTTCATGAGTTTACTTCAAGCTTCCTTGTACTGAGTAGTACCCACTAAATAGGTACTACTGAACGGTGCCATTGTATTTCTGTTTGCTGACCAGGGTAATGCTGAAATGAGGGGAGGAATTATCAAGTAGATATGAGGTTAGACTTATTATTCCCATTTATTCTCTCCTTTGAATAAAGATCTCTTAAATAATTCCTGGCTGGGAGTAAGTGTATTGATTTTCTCATCTATTTTAAGGAATGTGTGTATAACTCTATTACAGAGCCTGGAGTTTTAACCTCTGCAGATATTT
>VMDR010036922.1:0-10385 GCA_007922815.1 Macrotus californicus | reverse complement strand
CATTTTCCTCAGACACACTGCAACTCCATAATGCTGTAATTCCTTTTGAAGAAAGCATGTAGATTATATGTGGGCCTCTACCAACTTCTGTTATATCCTTGCACATTAAAACACCATTTATTTTTAATTTTTTCTCATAAAATGTATATTAATGGAACAAAGAAAATCTGTAAGATTATTTTAGGGAGGGTTCTTTGTGTGTTTGCCTTTATGCAAGAGTAGAAGAAAATGTTAAAAGGATTAAAGACTGACATCTTTAACTTTCTTCATTTTAAGAAGCAGTATAGTCCATGTGTTTTTCGCTGGATATAACAAAAAGTCTTTTTTCACTTGATTTGAGCATTTGCTTGTTTATCTTTTCTCAGGCAGCTTCTACAAGCACAGAGCTGCAGTGACCTAACATTACAGACCTAGACTTGTTTACTTTCCCCTATTTGACCACCCACAAGATGAGGCAGAGACGTACTTTACATTTTCCTATAACCAAAACCACATGGAGGAAATACACTTCCTTGGGCCTCTTTAAAATCATGAAATTAAACCCTTCTTGGATTCTCTCTCCAGCAAGCAACAGATAATCTGCTTGTGAATACATCTAAGTTACCAGCACATTCCAGGGAATGTTGTAGCTGACCTAGAAAACTGCAGCCCCAGAAGACACAATAACAGATCTTAGAGCTGAAAAAAGTCATGTAAGATCTGTAAAAATCAAGCACTTCTTGCTGGTGAGGAAACTGAGGCTCAGAGAGATTGGGCTATTGATCATGGTTAACATAAAAACTGAAATGGACTTGGTGAATTGGTTTTCATCCAGAATCTGTTCCATGTAACTACTGCATTCCTACTGAACATATTAGTAAATATTTAACCCAGTAAAGGGTCTATTTGCTGAAACGTACAGTTACACTGCTTTCCATTCTTTATCATCAGTTGAAAGTGTCAAGTAATTACAGAATTTAATTTAAATACTTAATATTATCAAGCCACTTTTGACTTCTAAAGGAGTTGCTGAAACACTGCCTCGTCCTGGTATGAGAGTGACTTCACACTGATCTACCCTGGGTTTCGTTTAATCTTCATGCTAAAGCTAACTGGTTAATACACAGTCATATTCCAGCATTACATTATTCTGAATTTGACTATATACTTATCTTTACCAATGCATTGTACCCTTTCAAATATTTCATGTTATTAATTAACATTCTTTTATTTCAGCCTGAAGAACTCCTTTCATTTCTTGGGAGGCAGGTTTACTGGTGATGAACTTCCTCAGCTTTTGTTTGTTAGACAGTCTTTATCTTACCCTCATTTCTGAAGGACAATGTGTCTTGGTGGGCAGTTTCTTTATTTCAGCACTGTGTACACATCATCCCATTCTCCCTGGTCAACACAAGTCTCTGCTTAGGAATTGCTAGTCATCTTATGGTATTCCCTTATAGGAGAGATTTTTTTCTTGCTGCTTATGTCTTTGATTTCAGATAGTTTTATTACAATGTGCCTTGGAGAAGATTGTTTTTGATTGAAATTTTAAAGGAATTTGTTAGCTTCGTGAACTTGGATATTAAATCTCTCCCCAGATTTGGGAAGTTCTCAGCCAATATTTCTTTAAATAAGCTTTCTACATTTTTCTCCTTTTTTCTCAGTCTGGGACTCCAGTGATGTGCACTTTATGGCTCTTTGTGATGTCCCATAAATACTGTAGGATTTATTTATCACTTACCATCTTTTTTCTTTTTGTGCCTCTGGTTGTATAATTTCAGTTGTTCTGTCTTCAGGCCCACTGAATATTTCTTCCGCTTGATCAAGTTTCTTCTGTATTTAATTCTGCAGTTCAGCCATTGTATACTTCAGCTCCAAAATTTATGTTTTTTTTTAATGTTATCTATCTCTTTGTTAGGTTTCTCATTTATTCTCTTATTTTTTTTCTGATATTATTAAATTGTTCATCTGTGTTCTCTTATAGGTTTCAGTGCATTTTTAAAACAATTATTTTGAACTCTTTGTCAAGTAATTCCTGGATTTACATTTCTTTGGGGCCAGGAACTGGAGTTTTACTGTATTCCTTTGATGGAATCATATTTTTCTGATTCTTACTGACCCCTAAAGCCCTATGTATGCATATTTGAAGAAGCACTAACCTCTTCCAGATATTATGGACTAGCTTCAGCAAGGGAAAACTTTCAGTGGGTGGTGGCATGCTAGAATGTGCTGTGATACTGAATCTAGTGGTGCAAGGTACCAAGTGCAGGAAGGTGTAGAGGCACTGGGTCCAGGAGAGTCTGATTTCTCTTCAACTCAGGCCAGGGAGGCTCACAGCATCAACATTTGTGTGGTTCTTTGCAAGTGCTATGAGGATTCTGCAGTGGATTCAAGGGTTATTGGTATTCTCAGTGGCATCTCCAAGTCCAGTGGCTGGAAATCAGAGCAGGCAGAGGTTTATGGCCATGGCCAGTAGTATACACACACTGCCGTGGGGGCCAGGTACAGATGCCTGTATAGTAGAAGATGTTTGGAGACATGTATGTAGTGGTAGAAGATGTTTGGAGACATGTATGTAGTGGTAAAAGCCAGTGTAGGCAGCAAGGTCTGGGGCCAACTGTGGACTCCCTGACAGCAATAGAGGCCTTGGTTGTTGGTCTGCATTACTTTATTTGCTGCGTCTCTCCACAGCAGAGGTGTGCAAGAACATAGCTGGGTGGGCTAGTTGAAAGTTAGTGCACTGGTGCAGGCCAGTGACAGAAGACAGGGCCTGATTCAGACTCACAAGCAGCTACAGGGACCTTGGTGTCATTGTGGTCTCCTGTGGTTGACCAGTATCCCCATGGGGCATTCAAATAAAACTAAGGGCCATTGCAGAGCTGGAGGGGCTAACCCAAGCATGCACACAGCAGTGTGGGTCAGTCATGGGAGTCTAAGCTGGCATTTTGCAGTCACATAGCCACAGAGCTCGGTTTGGCTGCTAGTACAATTCTCAGACTCTAGTAGGGGTAAGTGAAAGGGAAAAGCAGAGAGAAATCTGGTGACTGAAATTAGTGAATGCAAATATCTTTGGATGAAAGCTGGTGAAATCTATAAAAGGTTTGTGGCAGCTGTGCTGGCCATTGGTTTTGTCAGTGACAAAAGCTTCTGGGGTTGTTGTAGAGCAAGTCACTAGGAACCATGATCATTCTCACTGAGTAGCTGCTATTGGTAACCCCTGCTTTTCTCCCTTGTTTCCAACTGTCTCTATATATCTCAGCTTTGCCAGTCTGGGGGATGAAACCAATGTAGGATCTCGGTGTGGTGCTCATCCCCCCTCTTCCTTTCCTGGCAAGGAGAACTCTTTCTAGTTGGGGAACTCCTTCTCCGTGCTGAGAAATTCTGGCTTGGAGGATGGGATGATGCAGGGAAAATAAATCTGTGTTCTTTCTCTTTTTGTGTGCTTATTATCAAGTTTCTTTAATTCCCGTGTGTTGTTGTTTTTTAAATGAACCTCAGAGCTCTCCTAGAGCTGCTTTTGTTGGTGAATATCCGTCTAATTGTTGATCTTTGTTGAGAGATGGAAGCTGGGTCTTTTATGCCACCATTTTGGCGACATCAGCTCACACCATTATTGTTTATTTGAATAACATTAAATTTTATTTTAATTGATAGAAAGTGAGTTTAAGTCAGAACGAAAAGATATTCATCTTAACAAGCAAAATGTTCCCTTGTTATTATCTGTGGTCATTGTAAAAGAGGACTCTCTACTTTGTCCAAATCCAACATCAAGCTCATGTCTTTATTTCTCTTTTTATCTAGCTTACTGTCCATGAAGCACAGTTTTCTGCCAGTAAGCTCCGAGTCCCTTGCCCTGTTGTCTTTTTGAATTATCAATCAGGTGAAACCCAGAAAGGCTGTATCCATATATTTACTTTCTCTGTTCCTGTTTTTAAATAGCTAAAAACTGCTGAAAAGGTTACATAATAGGGCAGCCTGGGTCTACTACAAATTTGTAATTCCAACCTTAAAAAGGACCTTTATATTGCCAGACAACTCTGCTATATCTATGGACTAATATTTCTTACTCTCAGCAATGCCTATCTCCAACCCTTTCTCCTGTCCCCAAACCTCTAACCCTCTTCTGTTACCTTCAGCTTCAGTAGATTATCTTATCTCTAGTTAAGAGAGGTAATAATAGTAATAAATGCATGCATAATGGTATCTATATGCCAGGCAGTAGTCTACAAAAGTTTATATACATTGACTAAATTAATAATTATAACAACCCTGGGAAACAGGTATTATTATAGATGAGAAAACTTGAGACAAGGGAGCTTAAATAATTTGCCTATCATCACACAAGTAGCAAGTAGCAGAGTCAGATTCTCACTCAGGTAGTCAGTATTCTAATTTGAGTCCATGCTTTTGATCACTGTACATACAGCTTCTACCTCATACCAAACCCAAAAGTTGCCTGCACCTCAAAATGGAAAAGCTCCCCTTCTTCGTATCAGGGGCTAATCTTCCCCATCACCTGTGTTTTCTTTGAGGTCTTATGCTCTCCTTCCTAACCACCATACATGATTTATTAACCCATCTTTTTATATGTAGATTCACCCTTTTCTTATTCATCCAGCTCCTTCTTTCCATCTGCACATCCACACACACACTTCTGGGAAGAGGTGACTGTTATTCCTATGTATATTCTCACCTCTTTCTCTCGACTCAACATCCTCTTCAGTATTGATCCAGTTTTCATTAACTTACAAATGACCTCCAAATTCAACACACATTTTTTGTATTTCATTTGCATTCCCACTAGTGTCCCAATATGTTGACCACTCTCTTCTCTTTGAAATACTCTCCTCCCTTAGCTTCTGTAAAACAATTTTTTCTTACTCTCCTTTTTTCCTGCAACCTCCTGTGTAGATTCATTCCCCTACACTCGGCCTTCATTGTTGCAGTATATTAAGGTTTTGTCCAAGGCTCTCATTTTGTTGTTGTTGTTTTTACTTTTTACTGTATACATATGCCCCCAATTCTCCCCTATGGCTTTAATTATCCCCTTAATCAAATGATTTATAAATGTCTATTTCCACCTGAGATCTCTTCAACTTCAGGCCCACACATTACATGGCATAAAAGTTCCATGAAGGAAGTGACTGCTTTTGCTTTGTCTTTGTTCTATCCCTGATGCGTAAAATAGTGCCTAGCACATATTAGTTGAGCAGTAAATATTTTTTTAATGAAAGAAAAAAATCTGCCCAAACATGATCTTCTTTTAGTGTTTTCTATTGGTTCAAGGCATCACCATTTATTCAATTAAACAAACTAGCAAAAATTGTTAACATTTTTATTTTCCTCGCCCCCAGAGTTGACAATTATATTAGTTTGTTATGGTTTCCATAACAATATACAACAGACTGGAGGGTGGGGGTTAAACAACACATTTTCTCACAGTTCTGGAGGCTAGGAGTCCAAGATCAAGGTGTCTGCAGGTTTGATTTCTCCTGAGGCAACTCTCCTTGGTTTGCAGATGGCTGCAATCTCACTATATCCTCACATGGTCTCTCCCCTGTGCGTGTTCGTACTTGGTATCTGTGTGTTCAAATCTTTCCTTATAAGGACACTGGTCAGAGTGGATTAGGTCCCACACAACACTCTCATTTTAAATTAATCACCTCTTTAGAGGCCCTACCTCCAAATGTAATCATGTTCTGAGGTGCTGAGAGGTTAGGGCTTTAACGTATGAATTTGGAGCAGGCGACAATTTGGCCCATGACAATATCACCAAACTCATTTGATATTTTTCTCTAAATAAATACCTCTTGAATCCATACACTTTTCTCCACTCTTCCTAATCTAGGCCACCATTGTCCCCTACCCACTGTGATAAGCAGTATCTAAGATGGCTTTCAAGGAAACCTGCCTTCAGGTATTCATGTGCTTGAGTGCGGACTGGACCTCGTGTCTAATGAGTAGAATATGGCAAAAGGGAAGGAATGTCCCTTCTGAAATTAGGCTACAATACAACATGGGTTTTCATCTTGCTCTCATTTCTTGCTCTTCCTTCTACTACCTACATTTAGCCTGGCTTTCTTCAAATCACTTTATATTGTAGTCAAGAGTGATTTTTTTCATAATATAAGTTAATCAATTTTCCATTTAAACTCTTTAATAGCTTCCCATTTACTGCAGACTACCTGCTTAACACAGTAAACAAAGCCTTGCCCAGTCTGGCTGCTGTCTCTGTCCCCAACCTCATCTCCACTCAGCCCCGCTCTCCTCCCAGCCACAATGAAACTCTTGCAGTCCCTTTGCACTCACTGTGCTGCATCCCACCACAAGCCCTTTATACATGTTGTTTTCTCTATGTAACATATTCATCAATCTTTTTCTCACGTGGTAAACACCTACTCATCCTTTACATTTCAGGGCAAAATCTCATTTCCTTAAGGCTGCCTCCTCATAGATCAAATTTTTCTTCACAGTATTTTTCAGAGAACAATTTAAAGTGTGATTCTGTATTTAATGCCTTTTAGCTCCACTAGAGTGCATGCTGCATGAGAGCAAGGATCATGTCTGGTTTTCTTTAACATGCTGTGTGTCATGCCTAGCCCAGTGTCTAGAACATAGTTTGTTTAAAACGTGTTAAACAAACAAACAAGTGTATAAACTGTCACATAGCATTTGTATTCCTTTTGCTCTCTTGTGGGTCCTCCAGTCAACAACTTTTCTTCTTGCAAGTTCGAAGTTGCATGATGCTACTACCTCCTGCAACCAGACTCTTCTGCCAGACGGAGACTAAGTTATCATTTTACAAGGCCTATTCAGGGAAAACTACATAAGGCAACATTTCTTAATTTATGATGTCATTTAACCCTTCTGGGTTCATGGCAAAACATAATGGACTGAAAGATGAAGACTTGGCATCTGATTTGGAATTTGTCTGGCTCAACATATCCCCTCAAAGAAAGCTAAGACTTCCTTATTTGAAAATAGCACCTCTTATTTTTGCACATCTACATTACACAGCTGGGTTACAGATGTATGTATGTCATAGCATTATAGGAGAGCAAGAGCATGTTGGCGCCACGACCACGTTATTTTGAGTGGAAAGATTTTCATATGTTAGATAGCATCATGCATTCCATCTGGATATTATGGTAAACCAGCACTGCCTGTGTGTTACATTTTCTATGTGTGTAAATCGTGCAGTATCCTTGACACATTTTTCTTACCGTTCATGTGAAACTGAATTTGGGCAGTTATACCTTCAACAGATTAAAATTATAGCTAAATCTTTATTCAGAACTGAACAAAGATTCTTATCACATTCTTTTTAACTCGATGGTAATTAAGTAAAAACTTTATTTAAATGAGTCTATTTTTCAACTCTGGCATCCTCTCCTATATATATATTTTAATATCTAGTTTTATAACATGCATATAAATGAGTAATGTAAAGAATTTAAACTAATTAGACAGTATTATTCAAGTGATCTAATGGCATAATATTTAATATTTTTACAATAATAAACACACATTGATAGGAATATAATAGAGGATGGTGATGATGGGGGTGAATTTGATAGTATATGCCCATTTTAAAAGGAGACAAATACTAATTTTTAAAAAATTTTCACCCAAGGACATGCTTATTGATTTTAGAGAGAAGGTAAGGGAGAGAAAGAGGGAGAGAAACATCAATGTGAGAGAGGAACATTGATTGGTTGCCTCTCACATGTTCCCCTACTGGGAATTGAAACTGGAACCCAGGTATGTGCTCTGACCAGGAATTGAACACGAAATATTTTGGTTTATGAGACAATGCTCCCACCAACTAAGCCACACTGGCCAAGGCAGACAGATACCATTTTTAACTTGCTAATGTGGGGTGTGTATTGCTAGAACTTTTGACATTTTCTAAAGAAGTCAGAAATCTAGATCTTATTTGAAATACCTCAATGTTAAAATAATCTTTTTAAACTTTGCAAAATCCTTCCAATAAATTTGTGGACTTTGTGTGATATAATGCCCCCTTTAAACTTTTTGGTATAGTGAGAACATTGTGTGTTGAAAATGCCTAGATTTTGGAAATAGACTAGAGTTTGAACTGTAATGAATTTCTGGTATAGTTTCTTGAATGGCTGAACAGTTCTAGCCCTTTTGAAACTTTGTGTCCTAAGTTTTGAAATGAAGATGTTATAGTTTTTAAAATATCTACAATATAAACAGATAATCAATAAATAGTAGTTTTTATTACCATGACTCACTGTAGCTAAACTTTCTTCTAGCCTATAATCTTTAATTATTTGCATTCAAGCTTCCTCAAATAACCATAAAGCAAGGCGACCACATAATCATACTTATTTGTTTTAGCCTGTGCATCCAGGAAAATATACTCCACATTTTGTCAATGGCAAAATAAATTTTCAGTTAAAACTAAGAAAGATTAGTGCATCTGGAAGGTGATATCCTGGAGGGGAACATCTTCAAGTACTTTAGCTATTTTTATTGGGAAGATGGTGACCAAATGTGCTTCACCATCACTAAGGAATGATCAAGAAGAATGAACAAGCTGTGGCTCTAGGAAAAAGGTAGATATGTAAGTATGAGAAAGAGAGAGCCTATGAATTGTTAAACACCAGCTACGATTGTGGGTGGCATTGGAATTAATTCTTCCAAGCATTTTAAAATCAAAATCAAAACTCTATAGTAAACCAGGTTGGCTGTCTCATCCTCAAATTCAGCTAGGATATTCATAAAATCAGTTAGTGAGAATAATCTTTCTGTTTCTTGAATATAGGTTCAAGAGTTTGTGCTCTCTCTCACAACCTCTCTTCCTCCTTGTTGGAGGCCTCCTCTGGCAATTTGACCTTCCAGATGGCCATCTGCTTCTTGCTCCTATCTAATCCATTCGGAAAGGCAAAACATCAGGGATGTTTTTGTCCAACCACACAGATCACTACCAACTTTATTTAGACTTGGTATCATCTGCACAGGAGGCAATTTTAGTCCAGAGTCCTTTGCATGGGACATAGCAAAAGTATTCTATCCTTAATTTACTCTAATTTATCTTGATATTTGTAAGTGTCCATCAATCCTGTGGTCAA
This sequence comes from Macrotus californicus, assembly GCA_007922815.1. Taxonomy (NCBI): domain Eukaryota; kingdom Metazoa; phylum Chordata; class Mammalia; order Chiroptera; family Phyllostomidae; genus Macrotus; species Macrotus californicus. The sequence goes on along the minus strand of VMDR010036922.1, from coordinate 1,308 downwards.
CTGGAAAAAGAGAAAGACAAAATGTGACCTTTGCATGTGTTCTTTTTTTTCCTGTCTCCCTTTTCCCCCCATAATTCCATAGGGCAGGTAAGAAATAGATTCCTCCCATTTCTCTTCTTGTAAGAACTTTCCTTATGCAAACTCTATGAATTAATTAATCAACTTTACTCTTGATATTCCAGGGGGAGACATGAGGAATTTAGAAAATCCTTTCTCTGCCAATCATGCTTTGTTGCACTTTTTAAATTTTTAATGTAATAAGTAATGTATTCACACTGTCTTTACATTTTTGCTATAAAAATCTTAAATATTTTGAGTGATAAAATCAGTTTCACAAAAATACATAAGAGAAAAAACATTATTATCTTTAAATATATCATCCTTTGCATTGAACGGCTCACATGTGAATGTCTGTCAGTTTACCGATGCTCAGATCTCACCCAGCTAGCTCAGTTATTTCCAGGAACATAGTTCTGGAAAACCGCTGCCTGGATTTAGGAGTTCTTTTTTCCAGGATGAATTCTGTTCTTCATACCTCTGAAAAGAAAATGTCTATGTGTAGTGATATTCATCTTGAGTCCCAGATGCACCAAAATATAAATTTTTAAATCCTGGGAACAGACTAATAGAAATTATATATAATTGTTTATTACATATATATTATCTAAAATAGAAAAACAAGTGGTGAAAGTAAGACATTTAATTAAGAGTCAGTGAAACGATTGCCTTGCAGAGCACTTCACCTGATGTTATGCTTCATGAATTTACACTAGTTTGATGAATCATTAAACCTCTGATTTTTCCTCTATGATTTTTCTTTACATAGTTGGATGCTCATGAAAGATTATTCCAAACTCAAAGTCAGATATACTTTAAGTAAAATAATTGTTTTGTGAAGTCAACTTCTAAAAATAAAAAATTGAAAGTGGTTTTCATGTTGTGATTTTACTCAGCATGAATGCAAATTAGTAGGAGTCCCTTGCTAGTTTCCAGCACTCCATTGTCACGCAGGAGCTGAAGAGCACAAATTTATCCAGGGGGCAAAGTCGATGGGGGCTGGGCAGGAGCATTGCTATGTCATTTCAACATAGTCTGGAAAAAAATGCTAAAGTGGAGGGGAGTGGGCCAAAAGATAAAAACAAAAAAAGTCATCACAGCATAGGAAGAGAAAGGATTTGGTAGGAAAGTACCTAAGTTTGAACAATTTTGATGTGATCCATAGTAAGTTACCACGTATTTACTTAACTTAAAAGGTTATTACGGAGAGAGATGAAAACTTGATTAGAGATGTGAGGATGGAAATAGGGA
>VMDR010036921.1:0-10367 GCA_007922815.1 Macrotus californicus | reverse complement strand
ATCTTGGATGTAGGTCCTTGCCTTTCATGACTTGGAATACTTCTTGCCAGCCCCTTCTTGCCTGTAAGGTTTCTTTTGAGAAATCAGCTGACAATCTGATGGGCATTCCTTTGTAGGTTACTGTCTCCTTTTCTCTTGCTGCTTTTAAGATTCTCTCTTTATCTTTCATCTTGGGCAATGTAATTATGATGTGCCTTGGTGTGTTTGTCCTTGGGTCCAACTTCTTTGGGACTCTCTGAGCTTCCTGAACTCCCTGGAAGTCTGTTTCCTTTGCCAGGTTGAGGAAGTTCTCCTTTATTAATTGTTCAAATAAATTTTCAATTTCTTGGTCTTCCTCTTCTCCTTCTGGCACCCCTATGATTCGGATATTGGAACGTTTCAAGACATCATGGAGGTTCCTAAGCCTCTCCTTATTTTTTTTTGAATTCTTGTTTCTTCATGATGTTGTGGTTGAATGTTTCTTTCTTTCTTCTGGTCCACACCATTGATTTGAGTCCTGGTTTTCTTCCCATCACTGTTGTTTCCCTGTACACTTTCCTTCATTTCACTTACTGTAGCCTTCATTTGTTCATCTAATTTGTGACCAAATTCAACCAAGTCTGTGAGCCTCCTGATTACCAGTGTTTTGAACTGTGCACTGATAGGTTGGCTCTCTCTTCGTCGCTTAGTTGTATTTTTTCTGGAGCTCTGATCTGTTCTTACATTTGGGCCATTTTTGTTGTCTTGGCATGCCTGTTACGTAGTAAGGGGTGGATCTTAGGTGTTCACCAGGGTGGGGCAGCCATGTCACTGCGTTGTGACTCTGTTTATGGGGGAGGGGTCCGAGAGAGAACAATGCCGCCTGCTCTGCTCTCTGCCAGTTTTCAGTGACTTTCCACACTAACCACAGTAAAATTGGGCCCTTCTGGTGCTGATTCCTGGGTGGGTGGGCTTGTGTACGCTCTAGAATCCTGTGGGTCTCTCCAACAAACTCTCCTGTGAGTCTGGGAGTTTCTCCCGCTGCCGCTGCCTCAACCCCCACAGGAGTTTTTAATCAGAGGCTTTGAGGCTTTATTTCCCCACACTGGAACTCTGGATTGCTTGGTCTGTCTCATTCCCCAGTTGTTCTTCCTGGATTATCCGCATGTGGGTGTGGGACGGCCCGATCCGCCAGCAGACACCTTGCCGGGTCCTCCGGCGGTACCTCGCCTGCTCTGATCCGCCAACCGCCACCATGCTGGGAGTCCTGTTCACCCCAGGTACCTGTCTCCGCCCCTCCTACCGATCTGGATGAATATTTCTTCTTTAACTCCTTGGTTGTCAGACTTCCATACAGTTCGATTTTCTGTCAGTTCTGGTTGTTTTTTGTTTTAATATTTGCTGTTGTCTTTCTTTTGGTTGTGCGAGAAGGCACAGTATGTCTACCTATGCCTCTATCTTGGCCGGAAGCCCGAAAAACCTTTCTTTATCTTAGATATTCAGTAGCTTTTCTAGGAGCTGTCTCACTGTTGACAATTAGATGTCATTGTATTTTCTTAGAATAAGATGTACCATTAAAATTTAGATTGAAGTCTCCTATTAATTCTGGATCTCAGTAATATGTCTTCTAAAGTTTTTTCTCTATCCCTGGCTGGTGTAGCTGAATGGATTGAGCGTGAGCCTGCAAACCAAAGGGTTGCTGGTTCAATTCTCAGTCAAGGCACATGCCTGGGTTGCGGGCCAGGTCCCCAGTTGGGGGCATGTGAAGGGCAACCAAACATTGATGTTTCTCTCCCTCTCTTTCTTCCCTTCTCCTCTCTCTAAAAAAATAAATAAATAAAACCTTTAAAAAATAAGAAAATAATTCTTAAAAATAAACAAATAAATTGATCTCTCTACTTTATTACAATTGTATTCCAAACAATTCCAGTCATTGTTTACTTCCATTCTGCTTTCTCACTTTCTCACTCTTGTCTACATTTCTTACTGTGCTCTCAGTGATGTCTAGGCTCCTTTGTGCTGCTTCCAAAGTCACCTTCATATTTCTGTGAGGGGTTGTTTCATCTCCTATTATTTCACTTTATCTTCCTTGTGCCCTTATAACCCAACTTTAAACTCTTGTTCTGTAAGTCAATAGCTTCATCTCCACACAAATTTATGGTGACTCAGTTGAATTTTTGCCTGGTTTGTGGTGTTATGTTTCTGGTGATACTTTTTAATTTTTTCCCACCCTCCACTTCCTGTTTCTTTCTGTCTTTTCTCTTGTAGTATCTTTGTATATTACACCCTGTGATGAGTCCCTCTGGCCATCACTAGTCCTCATTAGGATGGGTGTCTGGGAGCAGAAATTGCAGGTAGTGCGTGTGAGGCAGGTGGTCATTACGAAGTTCCTCCTAACAGAGTCACATATAAGAGTGAGCCCTTTCTGCCTTCCTCTCCTTGCTTGACAGAGATTGGCAGCTGCAACACTGTTCACCACACCCAGTCCCTCGCCTCCACCTTATCTCATGGGTAGGTGAGATAATTGTGATTCATCACCCAGCTCTGCCTGTCATATTTCTGGAGGACACAGGAAAGGGCAGCTACATCTTTCAGTGCTGAATGTCAATCAGTACATTTTTATTGAGCTTTGATGATAGATTAAGGAGCAATGATCCTGAAGCAAAATGAGCCACCTCTGCCACTTACTAGCTATACAACTTTGGGCAACTCTTTAAACCTTTCTGAAACTATATTTTGTCATCAGTTAAATAGAGATCATAGTACAGCCTGTGTAGCCTGTCTCATGCCTCATGAGAAGGGAGGGTTCTTTGCAAAACACAATACTGCTGGGAAAAACAGAAGGCAGCAGGAAAAGGGGAAGATCAAACATGAGACGGAGTGACTCCACAAAAGAAGCCTGAGGCTGAGTCTCCAAGGGCTGAACAGGGCTTCTGAGACAGGACACTGGGTGTCATCACAGGGCAGCCAGGAGTCAGAGTCAGCTCATGGAGTCGCTGTGCAGAATAATGGCCAAGGAGATGTGAAAGTACTTTAAATTTAATTTACTATATAAATGTTAGGTGGCTTATTGTTAATAATAATCCTTTAAAAAGCAAAATCATCAACTCTTAATGCCCATCTTAGCACTGGTTTAAAATGCTGTAGGACTCAGAACAAAGGAGGTTCCAGAAAGCATTTCAACTCACTGTGGGACTTCCTTTGATTTACAAGGGGGCATTTCAAATTTTAAAAGCATCTGTTCTTCCAAGGACTCATCATTTTTAAATAGCTCCAAATAAATCCCCCATAATTTTTATTATACACTTTTGGTACTCTTTCTTCTTTGTTATTACAGCTTTAAAATGAGCTCTCAATTATTTGTAGAAAACTTTTAAGGTCCAAAAATAAATTACCTTAGAGCTCATCAACAGAATTCCCAAAAGTCATCATGGGAAACACTAAAAATCGAGGAGAAATTGCTGTGTCTGTACCCTGGAGCAGAGTTCTCGCAGCACCTCTCTGATGAGAATTTGAGTCTCATTCTGGTTTAATGAGTGTTTGCCACCAAACCAACTGATGCAAGTTTCTTACAGTTACAGAACCCTTTTTTTTCTGGAAAACTTGCCTGTCCTATTTTTGAAGATAAAAAAAAAATATTGACAAAAAATATTAACTATCCATCAGTATATGCTTCCTTATCCCAGATCTTTCAAATACAGATCAAGCACATATGTCCCTTACAATCCACAGGATGTCTCACTAGAAGGACTCCCTGTTGAAGATCAATATTTGTGGATTACAACAACAAATGTTGTTCTCCAGTACTTGGTAGCTTACTGGCGTAATAAGCTTATTTCTCACTCTATTCTAGTTGGAAGATGGCCTCCCATGCAGTGAGCCTGGGACTTGTGATCCTTCCATCCAGTGACTTACCGTCTTGTGGAGTTCTCCACTAGAAGTTTCTGGAAGTGATACCTATTGTATTTGCCCACATTTCATTGGCCAAAACTCAGTCACATGGCTGCATATAACTGTGTGGGAAGCTATGAAATGTAGGAAAATGAATGAGATTGAAGCACATGTTACCAGAACCTCCTACTGATAACAATCAAGTGATGTTTGCATGTGTGTTGAAAAATGTAGTTATTAAGTCGAGGGGCTTCTCTGCTTGTAACCTAAAGATGTTTCTGAGTCCTTGGCATCTGACACAGACCTCTTAACACTTCAGTTCCATCCTACCTTTCTGGTTTCATCTTTTGCTGCTCATGGTCTAACTGCCCCCCACCTCCCCAACCCATATACTTAACACTCTGGCCAGATCAGACTGAGGGCTATTCTTTAAATGCGCCACATACCTTCACACCTTTGGGGTTTTGCAGATATCTCCTATCTGAGACACCTGCTCCTCCCCTCCACCACAAAAGCCAACTCAGATATCTCTTTTCTATAACACCTTCCTTGAATTCCTTTCAGGCCCAATTAATCATTGCCTCCCTCACGCTCCCACAACATTCTATACATTATTTTATTATTATCGTGTTGCATCTTTCTCATTTGCTTATCTACATGCCTCTCCCCTTGCACTGTAAAATGTGGGGGAAATAACTGAGATCCGCACCCAGGTGTCCTGAAGCATATCAGTATCTAAGTGAAGACTCTCTTGGCAAGCGCACATCAAGGATCAAACAGAAAATCAGAATGCAGTAAAAAGACTGACTTTTATTTAAGAAAAGTTGTCCTATTTGGAAGTGTTCTAGATGTATCATTTATTCCTGGAGGAATATATAAGCTAAAAGCAAGCATAAGTAATGCATTTCTGAGGACAAGGTAATCATGATAATGTGTTCTTTGCACTGTTTGCCACAGTGCTGGTTCAGTGAGCATCTCTGATGACATACAATACCTGCAAATTTGCATAGAGGATGCTTAAAGTCTTGGAGAAATGCAGAAAGGAAATAAGCTTACATTAACATTTCATTTCATTTCATTTCACTTAATGCATGCTCTTGGCAAAGGGTGCCCTCCAATGGGGAATGTGCGAGACCCTGAGTTGAGCCCTGCAGAGGCTCACTCTGAATCCTTCCTTCCCAATAAATGAACCTGAAATTCCACCTGACCAAAGTCAACTCAGACAGCTGTAGTTCAAAAGCAAATTTTCTCTTACAGTAATGGATTGCAATAAAAAGCATTGGCTGGGCCCCTTCCCCTTGGCCATTTACGACTCTAGGCTTTAGTACAATAACTTTCAAGGTAAAACGAGTTCACCTTTTATCCAGGTTTTTTATTTGCTGCACTCCTCATTTCACATGGTTGTGCTTACACAAGCTCACAATCTCTCTCATTCTCTCTCTCTCCTGGCTCTGGTTCCTTAATGCCTCAGGCCAGATCTTCTAAGTCCAACTTTCCTAGTCCTCAGTAACATGGCCATTGCCACCAGAACTGTTAAAAATAAACCTTGTTCTGCTGCTTTAATGAGTAAGAGATGAGGTTATTTTCTGCTTTTCCAAACTGAGTGATTGGCACTACACTGAATGCAGAAAACACAGGTGTTAAAGTGACTTCTCCCATCCTATTACATATCTTTTCACGCGGCGATTCACAGACATATTTCCATTCTTGTGATTGAACAGGCAACCCTCTAATTTGTCCACTACATCCATTTTTTCCCACCCCCTGGCCACAGTTTCCCTTCAATTTCTTTCAAGACTGTCTGTTGTCTTCCTAAGTTTCTGCCCAAAGTGAGTGTTACAGGGATGCTTTCACGAAATTAAACAGCAAAAAGAGACAGGCAGGTAATTTAACAGGACTGTCAGGCAAGGGAGTAATGGGGTTCCCCCTACTGCTTTTCATGTGATTTCTGACACTAAAGTTACCAAAGTTTCAAGCTTCGGAAATTGACTCTTTAACAAAAATGGAGGCAAAGCAGGGGAGCGTTTAGAAAGAGAGAATCCTAAAAGGAAGGTGATGAACAATAGAAATAAAGAATCAATTAAATTTCAAGTGTACTATAATAACATGAAGGTATGGAAACCACAGAATATACTTACACCTGAGCAGGCTGGCTGTTTGCTAACCCTAGTACAAACATCAATGTTAAGACAATTTAAGCTTTAAGCACAAAGCTGGGTAAATGAGGACAGCTGTTCAGAGTGGAAAGAAAGGTAGATATTAGAGAAATCTGGGTACTAATTCCATCTTTAACACTGAATGTCTTCCTGACTTTGAATAAATTACTTCATATCTTGAGACCTCAGCTTCTTCATCTGCAAATTGAGGAAATTGAATTGGATGACCTTCAAGGTCACTTCTGGTTCTAATGGAGTTCAGTGTGTTCCATCCTGTAGTCCGTATATCATATCATCTGGAAAATCAATTCCATTGAGTATGCCCCCAACTCATGTCACTAGAAAATGAAACAGATATTTTGTTGGTTTGTCTTAATATTTTCAATTCTGAAAGAGTCTGTGGAAATGTGTATGGGTGTATCTATCCAGGAGTCCGTGTTGGTGTTGCAGGGGTGTCCACCCTGCGACCGGCGGGCCACATGCAGCCCAGGGTGGCTGTGAATGCGGCCCCAACACAAAATCGTAAATTTACTTAAAACGTGATGAGATTTGTGTGTGTTTGTGTATGATTACATGTCGCAGTGTATTTAATGTGTGGCCCGAGACAACACTTATTCCTCCAGTGTGGCCCAGAGACGCCAAAAGGTTGGACATCCCTGGGGGTGTTATATTCAGATTGGAAAACCTTAACGCAACCAAGTAACTCCACTGTATTTAGGAGACTAAAAACCAGAGGATCAGCCATAGAGAAACATAGTACTTTTCTTCCTAGCCTTAGTTCTTTGTTTTCTTCAAACTACCCCCTCAGCACCCCTCCCCACACACTTCATTGTTGGGATGGGGGTGCTGGAAACTCCTGCAGACCAGGGCACTGATGTGCAATAGGCCCCTAGCACACAGGCTCCTTGATGTCTGTGAGGATGACCTGGTCTTCCCCGAAGGTTTGTGATAAGGACAGGAGAATGGGGAGTGTGCCAGACTGCAGAAGAAGCTGGCATGGAGCAGGAGCAGCTAAAAATGGCACCAAAACTGTGGGGGAGAAATTCTGAATTCTCAAGTCAATAGATATTTTGTAGCTTCAAAAGTACCCGAAGCAAAATTCTCAATGCTGCCTCCTCATTCTAGGGTTTAGGAGTATTTAGGTGTTTGCTCTCTAAATTGCATTGGGCAAAATCAGTTTTTCTTTGAATGTATGTTTTTTGCAAAGCTTCCTTTTCCTCAGCCTGGTTATCTGAACTTAGATATACTATAGGTTCTCCTATATGCTTGTTTCAACTAACAGATATTATTTTCCTTTAGTCTTTCTTTTATTAAAAAATAGAGAAATGGGTAAAAGAAGATTTGAAAATGGAGTTAAAAAATTCCATGGTACACATCCAACATGACACCTTACATCACTTTTTTCTACACGATGGACTACGACTGGTGTTTGCTGACTGCTGGCTGATTTTTACACGTGTGCCCAGAAGAAGGCATATACAGAATGAGAAGCAGGGTCTAGTTGCTGCTCAGCTGGCCCTGTGCTGGAAATGAGCACTGCCTGGCGAACTGGTAACACGCTTACTGCAAGTCCCTGAGCTTGAGGTGCTGAGGCTCCTGGAAGCAAACCCAGCCTAAGAAAAGAAGCAACACAGTAATAAGCCTTACCAGTTGGATGAAGAGATTCTGAATCTACCACTCTGCTTTTTCTCTTTTTTTTTTCTGGCAGCTTTTCAATAAACTTATATCCCAGGAAAAGATTTCTCTAAGTAAGGACTGTTTTCCTAGAAACTCTCATAAGACACTGTGGGCACAAGTAACAGGACCCCAGGGCCCCAGTGCAATGAGATGATGATCAGTGGTTAGGACAGCCTAAAGTCAGGGCAGGAAGTGTCTCAGCAGATGTGACAGGGGTGACAACACCGAGGCCAGAAGCAGTGGAGCCTGTGGTCACACGTCGTGCAGGACGCGTGGGAACCTGGGGATGAGGCTGCCTCTGACAAGCATTACTGTGCTCAGCACAAATGGGATGACATATAGGGCAAGTGCTAATGGACCCTGTAGACAAGAAATACTTGGGACAAAGGGACACAAGGCAGAAACAGGCGAGAGCGAGAAGCAGCAAATTATTAGTGACAGAGGGTCAGATTTTAGTCTGCCCTCCTGAAGCTTATAATCTAGTTGGGAAGACAAAACTCTCACCCCTGGAAACTAGGAAATGATAAGAAATTGGATGTGATCAAGCATAACTGACCCTTGAGATTATATTTGGCCTAATCTCAGTGAAATGTAAATCTAGGAATGGGGACAGCTGGATGCCCGCAGCAAAGCCTTCTTGCTCACTGAGCCCTTGTCATATGTCTTGGAGCATGTTAGGGATTTTCTGCCGTATATGGCTAATCCTCACAAAGGTTGATAAGGAAGGTTTTATTTTCTTTGTTGAACAGAGGTGCAAAATGGAAGCTCAGTTAGATTAACAGCCTGCCCAAGTTCACACAGTTAGTGAGGGGAGAGCTGAGTCAAGGGCAGTTCACAGATCTATCTGTTCCCTAAGAACAGTGGGAGCATGAAGGTGGTACAACAGTAGGAAACTTGGAGATCCAAGGCAAGGATTTCTTTTGGTGTGCAGTTTGGTAGGTGAGGGGAAGTCACTGGTGGTGATTTTGGGAGAAGACTAATATAATTCCTTGTGGTTGGGCTACTTCATCAGGAAGTGAGAGGGGAAGAGCCTGCAAATAAAGGCGATAAGGCCAAGGGTTGTGATTGAGTAATCTAGGACTTGAGAAGAAAATTCAGGCCTTGGTGACTTGTTTCTAATAAGGACCAGAAAGCTTAATGAGACTTGGAAGACTCTTCCAGGAAATGCTGCCTTCTATTTGATGAGCCAGATTCTGGCAAGCTGGAACAAACTCTAAGTCCCGGTCAACACCAGAGGCCTGGGATCCGTAAACTCACCAAACTGCAATTGAAAGCCAAACTCAGAACCGAATTGCAGAAACAGGCTCAGACACAGGCGTTGGGTGAGATCAGAAAGGCTGGTGGGGAAGATCTCCCAGGGATACCAGAGTCATCAACACATTAAAACAGAAGACTTCTTTAGACTGAAACCGGGGCCTCAGAAATGTAGGGAGTGCAGAATTGAGACACGGTCAGGAATTTCATTTGTCCTTGCTCCAAGCAAGTAAAAGAAGGAAGCAATTGGCAAACAGCCTCTTACAATTAGAGTTGAAACTGAACCGTATTTTAGTGTTGTCTTAATCTTTAAAAGTGCTTAGGCTCTATTTTACGTTTGTGGTATACCTCAGCTGGAAGAGCCAGTAAGTTATAATGCCCTAATTCTTCTTTTTCAACTCCACCTGAATTGTTTTATTTCTTTTTTATTTTTATTTACTTATTATTATTTTAACATTTTTTATTGTTGTTCAAGTATGTTTTATTTTTTAAAAAGAAAAATCAGAAGCAAATATTGCAAAATGTTGAGATGACAAAGCTAGATAAGAGGAATATAATGTCCTAATTTTTATTCTGGAGCATGTGTGTGTTTGAGTGAGTGTAAAATTGTCTAATGTTAAAATGTATCATTAATTTATTTTCCAGTGTCAAGGTTAGCATATAACCATGTGATATATGTCAAATGAATTTCATGGCTACAGTCCAAATGCAACAAACGAGGCATTTAAAACTATCCACGTATTGATGATGCCAAATTTTTCATTTTCTTCCATTTTATAAATGCATCATATCTCAGCTCAAAATCAATCTATTAACCTTGAAAACAGTTTGAGCTGGAATGAAGGTTAGCAGTGAACTTTGTGACCTTATGTGATATTAGTCATATTTAGCGATTAATATTGGCTTTGAGTAATGAGAAGCCCGTTGAGACAGGAGCCATGGTGGTTACCAATCAGCCAGACCTCAGAGGCCATAGGAAAAATGAAGAGCATGCACAGTCAGGCTTTTTAAACCTCCAGCTTCTCTGCCACAGAGCTCCTTCCTTAAAAAACAAGTTTGAACATTTTGGCAGCTATTCTGATAAATTACACACAAAATAATCCAGTAAAGTCTTTGCTATGAGGTAAGACATTCTGTTCAGTGGGTTTGAAGGGCAACTGAAGCCTGAAAAAATGCTCTCTGCCCTTTAAATCTCCAGAGGGACGAGTCTGACGGTTACCCAGGAGGTGGTCTGTTGGTTGCCACGAGACTGCGGAAAAGGCAGGTAGAAGCTTACTTACAGTATTTTTAAAATTAAAGCCCAAATAAATATCTCAACTAAAAATGTTGTAGGAATACACCAATATATTCAGATGGAATTTATATTATTAAAAAATTATATTGATTTTAATACAATACAAAATATGACATGGATGCTTTTGGATTCACAAT